>CAIGRF010049094.1:0-11067 GCA_903798235.1 Fraxinus ornus | reverse complement strand
TTACCTACTTTCTTCATGATAGCCGACTTGTTGGGGAATGGTTATCTCATAACCATTGTCATTACTCTTACCTTTTAATTGCCCACTATTGGAATCCTTGGATTTTGGGGTGTGATAAATTTGTCTAATAACCGCTTCCATAATTGCTGAATTAAATGATCATAACACCTTAGATTCATTCAATTCCTGGGCGACTTGAAAGTTTGGGCGAGGACATGATCATCGCCCTGGGCGATCATACAGCACTTCATTCGCTCAAATTCTGGGCATCTTGCAAGATTGGGCGATGATGTTTCTTTATTTTTGGGCCTCTACTAGATTCATCGACGGTTCTATCTAGGCCCTTATCCTGGACTTTTGAATTGGGCTTCACTCCTCTAGGCCCTTATCCTGGAATTCCGAATTGGGTTTCACTCCTTGGGCCTTTTATCTTGGGCTGCACTTTTAGTGTGTCAAAATAGTAGTTCTAAAATTTTCTGGCATCATAAAGCTATTTTGATTAAACTTTCTAATTTTATGTTAGATTTTCAATACTTTGACGAGCATTGCACCTTGGCTCTCATTCTTCAAAACGGAGCATTTACATTCTCAATCTATCATTTAGTGCCACTTAGTCCTTAGTACACAATTCTACCCTTAACTTTAGTTGACAAGCATTTCTTTCTTATTAAAAGGATAATTTTACCCTTATCTTCAAGTATACGAAAAATAAACAAGAAACTAGAATGAAAAAACATTCTTGTTCTACCCTAGGCCCATGACAAAGTGACGGTTGTAGCTGTTTGAACATTAGGACGGTTGGGTTGGAGTGGAGAAGTAGATGAATTTCATTTTTTTTTTTCATTCAATTTTTTGTTGAAAGGAGTATTGTCTTTTCAAACAAAATTGTAACTTGTTAAATAAAGGTAAAGAATTGTCCAATGGAGACCTAAGTACTACTAAAATGAAAGATTAAGGAAGAAAATGTTAAGTTTTGAAGATTGGAGACAAAGATGCAACATACATTAAAGTTTGGTGACTTATGTTCATGCGAAATCCGCAAGCGTACGAGATAGTTGAAAAGAAATAGAATTAGTGAGTTGAAAAGTATCGTCTTAGGGGGAATAAATTTTAATTCAAGTTTACTTGTTATGTGTGAAATCTATAAAATACTCAAGTTATTAATGAATGGACGANCCTTTAAGATCAAACAATTCCATCGAATTGAGTATGATTGTATGTGTGATAGCATATGGTATTACATGAATATCAATGAACTCGATTATTGCAATTGCTCAGGATACCTTTTTTAGCTTCTAGGAAAATCCCTCTTACTAACTGAAATCAGTAGCAGCATGTATAAGAGCCGAAATAGGAGTAGGTCCCTCTATAGCCTCAAATAGCCATACATGAAGGGAAAATTGTGCATATTTACCAACTGCACCGATAAATAATAAAGCAGCACACAAAGTAACAAATGAATAATTGACTTCATTATTATAAATCAAGTTATTTAATATTTCGAATAAATCCTTAAATTCGAAACTACATGTTATCCAATAATCCTATATCCGAATTATGTAAAATAAAAGAGAGTTTGATTTGATTTATACTAAATGAATTTAAGAAAACTGTAAAAGTTTTATTTTTATCAATTTAAGGAAGATTGTATTGAATTTTAAGCCCGCCTATTGTTATCTATTTCAATCATTGATTTTTAAAAGCATTATTTTCCAAGATAATTAATTCTATCATAATCATGACCCAAATTTATTTCTAACCTAAATTCGAATGATTAGAATGCATTAAATTAGATTATCTATATGATTGTACAAGTGATATAACATTTATGGCACATATGTTAATTTTGTCGCGTTATAAACTTATTATGCTAAAAAAGCAACTAATTATTTAATTGGTAATTAAACTATTAAATAATGCAATAAGTATACAAAATTAATTAAGAAAATCAAGAAATACTAAACTGCTAGTCTTAAATTAAAATAAATAAACAATATGACTAATTTTAACCCAATACAAAATAGATCTAACCTAACATGTTTTTATATAAATTACAAAAAAAAAAATAGAAAAATAGAAAAATATCACTCAAATAATGAAAGAGCAAAAAAATGTTGATCTTCAAATTCAAAGTTTAATTCTTCAATTTCTTGATGTAATTGACCGTCAATTGTTGATAGAGTTTGATCTTCTCCTTCAAAACTGGTGAATTGACATCTTATTTTTAATGAATTTTATGATATTCTTATGTATCTTGAGGCTGGAGAGGACTTCCATATATTTTGGCTAAGTTTTGTATTTATAAGAGTCCAAAAATCAAGACAAATGCATGAAGAATTGGAATTAAATCGAAATTCTGAATTAAAACGAAATTTCAACAATTGGTCCCAAGTTGAATTGCGTGTGCACCATATATGAAGCCGCCCCACACCAAGTGTCTGGATTGCTCCGTGTAATTTTAAAACAAGGTCACACATGCACGTCGGTCGTTGAGCCCCGTGCGCGCCGCAATAATTTTTTGAGTTCGTGCAATTGAGTCCCCAATTTTCTCCAATGTGCATTTTGAGCCCCTGTTTGGGCTCTACTCCAAAAAAATTACATATTTCTCTCTCATTTTTTCATCCATAGATTCTCAAATAAATTAATATTACATGTAAACTCAGAAATTTTCAATTTTTTAACCACAATTTTTTTTTTTTAAAAAAAAAACACCATTTAAAAATATATTTTTCTCCAAAATTTTATTTTAATGGACCCCAAACAAGGGTATAATCATTCGTTTTTTTTTTTTGGTTTATGATTTTGATCTTTGAGTTTCCACTTCCATCCAATTAAATTCAAAAAATCTTCAATTATCGTTATTACGTCAACCATTGGAAGTGTACGATTGAGTTCATGAACTTTGGCTTTCTTCATTTTTTTTCACTGTTTTTCATTCATTTCTTCTAATTCTCCTATTTTTCCTCGAGTTTTACCTACCAAACACAATTAAAACATAATTAAGCTATAATTAATCCAAATCAACAATAATACCTTAATTTAATGGCCAAATAAGTATAGAAAATAAACTTATCAAACATCCCCAAATTTGAACATTTGTTTGTTCTCAAACAAAATTATAATTTAACTTAAAACAAAAATACACATGGTTAGATAATCTGCCATTGGTCCCATGATTGCAATTTTTGCATTAAAACTACAAATAGTTTCAAAATCATGGTGCTAAAATTCCTACTTATCAAATGCAAAATCGATATGTGTGAAAAGTAAAGTATCATAAATTCATAAAATGATTTAAATTTTGATCTCAATGGTCAAATATTTCATTTCTTCACTCGTAATATTCACACTCCCAAACTCCTTCTTTGTACTCTTTTTTCCAAGGTGTAATTTAAGGCTGAATTATCATTTAATAATAATTCTCACCCTCTTTAGTTTGATTAGATTTTACTAATTGCAACTTAACACACCAACAAATGAGAATCTTCCCTTTTTTTTTTTTAATTGTTTCAATATCTAAAAATCAACTAGGCTAATAACTCTTTGTCAAATGTCTAATTTTCAGATTATAAGTGTGTGTGATTTAATCAAGATATGTAGTATGTATTTTTATTTATTTATTTCTTATTTTTAATCTTATGGAGACTTTTCTCAATTAAACTTTTTAAATAATCATTGTAGTTTGGCGAATCACTCTCAAGTTAGATGGCTATAAGGCACCAGGTTTTAGATACTCTTGCAAGTGTAATAACTTGAGTCATAAAGACTACGAAAAGATGTCCCACAATGGTATAACTTTTTTTTTTGTTCATGCAATGATTAGTGCAATGCCCTTTATTAATTACTCATTCTCAAAAACTGACATAACTCAAGATTTTCATTTAATTTTCATCTTATTGACCTTAGACAATTCACATAAAACTCACATTTATCTTAGTGTCTCCATACGTCAACTCAATCACCTCTAGCTATTTTAGTGTTTATTTGGATTTAACTTCTAAAGTCCATTATTTTTAACCTATTCAAATTTTTTGAATCAAACTAATCATTTATGAGGCAAAATATAAATCTTGTGCATAATAATGTCAAGTTTCATATGAATAAGAATAAATCAACCCCTAATATGTACCTTTTCCACAATTTATAATTTGTTCCAAATATATGCATCATAGTAGACAAATTTATTTAACTCACATTAGCACACAAAAACAATAATAAAGTCGATTTTCTTTTGAATTTTTAAGAATTTTTATTTTTTTTTTTCACGCAAACAAGCACATGAAACAGTAAAAACAAATAAAAACTTAATATTTTTTCACTTCCAAATTTATAATAGACATTATTCTCAATGTCTAAAAATATAATAAGCAACATATAAAAATTAAGGGTTAAGAAAAGAACCAAATACCCCTTGATATAAATTTGAAGGTTGTGGATGAACTAATGTAAAAGTATTGGATCATTTGCTATATCTTTTTCCTTATCTAATGAACAAGGTGTCCGTTCCTTCAAAATAGTAAAAATCAATCATAATGTAGAACAATTTACAATAAATTCTAACACGTCCTAAAGGAAGATATAGGGATGGAGATGCCCGGGCTATACTACTAAAGGGAATAAGAATTTCTAATCTATTATCTAAAAAGAAAAATAAATAAAAGGGAAAAAAATTAGGTTGCCTCCCAATAAACACTTGTTTATAGCCATTAGTTTGGTTTGATGTTATGGCTACTCATGATTTCTTGAAAAGAGAGTTTTCAGCCTTACATCAGTTGCACTAGCACTTGTTCTTTAATTCATCTTTGGGGCCTCTAAATTATAAGATTTTCATTATTGTCCCACCCAAATTAGTTGAAAAAAAGTAATCTCAAATCTTGATGAGCATATCATCCACCACTTCATAAGGATGCTTGAGTGTCCTGTCACCAGTTGTAGGATTATTGATACTGTTTTTGGATAATCAAATCCTAATTTCCTATAGATAAATAGTGACATCAAATTAATACGTTCTTTAGAATCAATTAAGACATTTAAATTATGTAAATTTTATATAGAACAAAGTACGGTGAAACTCCCTAGATCTTTTAGTTTAGGAGTGAGCTTATGTTGTATGATTTCAATGCAATCTTCTTTCGATGCTACTATTTCATCTTCTGATAGCTTTCTCTTCTTAGTCGATATCTTTCAAAAACTCAATATGATTTGAAATCTATTGAACGACATAAATGAAAGGAATGTTGATGAGAAGTTGTCTGAGGACATCCAAAAACGTCTTAAATTGTGTTTCCACCTTATTATTCTGCAGCCTTTGTAGGAATGGGACGGAGGTATGTGCTTATTGAGAGGAACAGTTGCCCTAACATGTGGAATGTCTAATTGTTACTTTTTTATTTATCCTTACCAATTATTCATACTAAACCACTTGTTACTCGCCCGTGGTAAGTACCCAATTCTTCTCAATCTCTTTCTTCTTCACAATGATTTCTACCAACTGAAACTCCACTTCTAGTTGTAATGACCTGGACTTGTTCCAATTAGGGTTGTTTTTGAAGCCTTTGAGGAAATAGAACATGCGACACATAAGCTCGAACAAGGCTAGCAGACTTGATTGATAGTGTCTCAACAATTGCATAATTCATAGCGTCAACAATAGTTTAATTGTTTATGCATCGATAAGCGCTCACTCGGATGAAGTTAGTTGTCATCATGTTGCTCATGGGATAAATCGAGCAAATCTATTAACTCAGATGGAGTTGGTTGTGAACTTGATGATTTTGTTGTTCATGAGACTTCAACAAGTTTGGTGCCCACGGTAATTCTGTTGGTAAGAAGTGCTTCGTTCAGTTTGCAGTGGTTGAATTTGCCCTTAAGGGACTGTAAGAAGTAGAGTAATTTGTTTGGAGTGTTCTGTTTGGAGAATTTTTGGAGTTTGTTGAATAGTGAAGTTTTATTCTTAGGAGTGAAATTCATGTTAAGGTGGAGATTTGTTAAAATTTTGGTGTGACCCAAATTCTATTTCGAAGGTATATTTTGGAGTTGTTTTATTTTATAGAAGTTTTGAAGAAGTAAAAGACTACAAGGAGTCAAAGAAGACAAAAGATAGACCATGGCGAAGAAGCCGCTGCAAAAATCGCTTGTTGGTCACTCATTGGTACTTGAGCGCTCAAAACGGACGTTGACCACTCATTAGGCTCAAGTCAGCCGCTTGAGCAGCAGTGGCATTGTCGCTACCCGCGAGGGTACCGCTCGAGCGGTAGCTTTATTTGGATTTGGGACTCCTATTTCAACTAAAACACTTCATTATTGGTTTTACCTATTATAATAGGGCTTCACCTTGTGTTAAACTCTTATGTTTATTCATTGTCCTAGTATGTTAGGAATTCTTGTATTATAAATATGTGGTATATTACACATATTTATTTGATCGATTCCTAGAGTGATCCATGTGGATCCATATTAATAAAGAGAGACTTGCAGATTGAGAGATCAAGAGAGTCTTGTAAGTCCAGCGTTCTTAGATATTTATATAAAATAAATATATTATTTTAAAGAAATAATTAAATTAGATAAAGTGCCCAATCGGTGAAAAGTGTCGAATTTGTGTGGGAGATCGGCAGTTTGATTCACATTCCACGCAATAAATAAAAGGTCAATGATTGTGCCTTAGGGCCATGGGCTTTTGGGTTTCTTTGATTAAAATAATTTTTTTATTTATTTGTTGAGATCCTAGTAGATTGCCCTGAATATGATATTTCTGACCCTAATTATTAGCTTGAGAAGTTTGGATGATTGCTCCAACTTGGATTATAGGTGTTAGAGTAAAAGTTGTTTTGTTGCCTTTGAAAATTCTGCGCACAACCGACCTCCTCAGGTTAATACAAATGTGTGAAGGCTAAAGGACAACTTACAGTTATATGATCTACCCCAAAGTCCCCGCAGATTAATGCTGATTGTTGCACCAGGTTCATTTTCTAAGTTAGTTTGTCCAATTTCTTTTTTAGTACTTCCAGCTAAGCTGACATTGCTGTAACTGCATCTATATTGTGAATACCATTGTTTTCCTCGAAGTTTCCCTTTCAGATCGTCACATAGACTAATTTTCTGCAATTTTCTCAAAAAGATCTAATGTTTTATCTACGGGCATTTTCATTATTGATCCTCCTGCTGAAGCATCGACCATGTTACAATATTTAAGATGTAGGCCTAAAAAAAGATGTAGACCTGATCGTTTTTAGGAATGTCTAGATTTAGAAACTTTCTGAAGGAGTCCTTAAACCTATTCTGTGCTTCACGAAATAATACTTCTAGGACGTAGAGAAATTAGCCATTCTCATGCACATTCCTTTATAGTACGAGGATAAAAAAGCATCACCTGACATTCCTTCGTGACTGATCACCTTGCAAAGTATTAAGAAGGTTTGAATATGTTCATAAGGATTTTCAATTATTTTTTAGAGAACCCGATGTCATGATGATTTTGAAATAAGTTGATGAATCCAGGTCTCATGTGGAAGCTGACCTGCTCAAAAGGTAAATAAACATTAGCTTGTTGCACACGAACATGTTTGCGATTTAAATAATCCCTAAAAACTTCTCTTAGTGGACTGGTTGTTTTTGCGGATCTGGTGGTAACTGGACTTGATTTTTATTTTTTGTCATGTTACTTACTTCTCTTTATTCCCTTCTTCGTTGTCTGCAAGTTTTTTCGATCTCGAGATCTAATGGTCGAAGCTCGATTTCTTTAGAATCTTGCATAAACTATCAAAAATTAACTAAGAGAAATTAGATGTGTAAATAATAGCCTAAACAAAATAAAAGAAAAATTCGTTTACAAAACTAATAAAGTCAAATTAAAAATACTTTACTCCCCAATAGCAGGGCCCAAAATTTGTTTATGCTTAACCATCAAGCGTATGAGATCGTTAACAAGTAATATAATTATTTAGTTGAGAGAATCGTCCCATAGGAAATAAATTTCAATTCAAATTTATTAGTTATGTGCGGAATCCGAATTATGTAAAATAAGAAAGATTTTGATTCGATTTATGCCAAATTAATCTAAGAAAACTGTAAAAGATTGATTTTTATCAATTTATGGATGATTGTATTGAATTTGGAGTCCACCTATTATTATTTAATTCAATTCTTGATTTGTAATATAATCTTATTCATGTGTTCTTGACAATTGATAAAGTTAATGTATTATTCATGCGTTTTTGACAATCGATAAAGTTAATGTATTTAACTTTCTTTTCCAATATATATTACTTATATCATAATCATAACCGGAATCTATTCCTAACCCAATTCGAATAATTAAAATGCTTTAAATTTTAGATTATCTATATGATTGTACAAATGATCAATGTTATTCCTAACATTTATTGAAATATGTCAATTTCGCTGCATTCTAAACTTATTGTGAGTTTTCTAACATAATAACAAACAACTAATTGTCTAATTGATGATCAAGTAATTAAATAATGCAATAAGTATGAAAAATCAAGAAAAGTAGGAAATACTAAATTATAGTCTTAAATTAAAATAAATAAAAAATAGAGTTAATTTTCATCCAATAAAAAAAAAAGTATCTAGCCTAGCAAGTTTTATATAAATTATAATAAGAATAATAGAAAAATATCTCACGGATCATGAAAGAATGCAAAAAATGTTGATCATCAAATTCAAGGTTGAATTCTTTAATTTCTTGATGTAATTGACTTTCAATTCTTGTTAGGGTTTGATCTTCTCTCAAAGTGGTGAAATGAGCTCTTGTTCTTAATGAATTTTATGATATTCTTGTGTATTAAGAGACTAGACAGTGTTTTCCCCCCATGTTTTTTTTTCAAGTTTTGTATCTGTAGGAGTTCAAAAATCAAGCCAAACGCATGAAGAATTGAATTCAAGTCAAAATTTTGAATTAAAATGGAATCTCAACAATTGGTCCCTGGTTTTAATTGCGCGTGCGCGCCATAATGTTGCCTAGTCCCAAGTGGCTGTACTGCTCCCTGTAATTTAAAAACAAAATGAGCTTTGCTACCTTACTCGGGCCACATGGACCCCCGTAATGTCAACAGGTGGCCATGGTAAAACAGAATAATCCAAACAAGGTCTCGCGTGCGCACTGGTCTTTAGGGGTAGACAAGATACTTAGATCAAATCAAACCAAACCGAGCGATTCGATTTGATTCGATTCTACAAAAAAAATTAACGATTTTGATTCGTTGGATCGAGAACCATTTGAAGACAGTCCATTAAGTGAATACAACCCATTAATCGGTTCTGAGTAATTGGAGGTGACTCATTGATTGTGTACACCCTAATTTTATATTCATTTGAATAATTTTCATCCAGTCCTTTTCAATTTATACAACGGTGCGGTACATTGGCATCACATTTCATCACGTCATTGGATGAGAATCTTTCAAGATAGAGCAATAAAATTAACCAGTACATATTAAATTATTTTTCTTACCGTGATTATTTGATGAATTATTTGTGTTCCTCACAAATAAAGGAAAATTCAATAAATATTCATGAAGTATTAAACGATTAATGATTGCCTATAAAAGTGGGTGTAAAAGTTTTGCATAATTCATCTTTTATTCTGGGGGTGTGCCACCAAAACTTCTGCAATTAATTTAATGAATAATTTCTATTACTTATTAGACAATCATTTGTATGAGAATAAAAATTGATTCGTGTATTCAAATTATGACTATATTTTGTTTGTTAGTTTGGATTTTTCGATTTTGATGATTGATAAGTTGAATTTGCTGAATGTTTGGTATTTATTTTTAATTTAGATATATATTATTAACTTTAAACTTTTTAAATTAAACTAGAACCAAACCAAAATTGAATGGTTTGATTCGATTTGGTTACATATCTTAAAAAAAACCATTTGGTTCCATTGTAAAAAAAAAAATCATTGGTTTCATGGTTCGATTCTGTTGGAATCAGAATCAAATGGAACAATACCCACCTCTACCGGTCTTCGAGCTGAGCTTGATGTAATAGATTTTCGAGATTTGTGCAATTGAGTCCCCAACTTTCTCCAATGTGCATTTTGAAACAATTTTTTGTTTATGATTTTGATCCTTAAGCTTCCACTTCCATCCAATTAAATTCAATAATTTTTCCAATCATCGATATTACGTTTGAATCAACTATTGAAAGTGTGCGATTGAGTCCCCAAACTCTAGTATTCTTCCTTCTTCGTCAATTTTTATTCATTTATTCCAATTCACCCAATTTTCCTCGAGTTTTATCTACCAAACACAATTAAAATATAATTAAGATATAATTCATCTAAATCAACAATAAATACCGGAGTTTAATGGCTCAAATAAAAGTACAAAATACACTTATCAACTTTAACTTCTAGAGAAGCTATTCTATTTTGATTATTATTTCATACCTCAATCGTGTGAGATTTTTCCTTTCATATACTTTCGCAAGATAGTGTCTCATTTAGGAATGTTAATCTTGAAATCTAACCGTTCGTTAAGTCTAGACGAATCGAAAAGCTAATATAAGTTTTTAGCATTTGATACCATATTCAAGTCTCAAGCTCTTTCTTAACATGTTAATGTCATCAAGAAGTGTAACTCTAATATAAAAATTTGTATTTACATATTTAATCGATATAAAATCTTACCCTTCATCATGTAATCCAAAATAAAAGTGTTGATAGTAAACATTTGAAAAGTGATAGAGCTCAAAATCTGTCGATCCTAACTAGGTTAGGACCTTAATTATTAATTAAATTTGACAAGGCATACCAAGAATTAAACTAGTGGAAGTGGCCAACGTGAATTCGATGCTGTCTAATCATATTCTAATCTTCATTGCACAGCTAATATTCCATTAACTTAATAGTCTATACTCTCCACTCTCTTCCTTTTTTTTTTTTTTGTTTATACCGACATAATTAGGAAAGGCCCACAGTACAAGGAATGGCCAACAAAAGGTTTGATTTAGTGGTCGAGATATTTTGAGATTAAATTGTTTCTTTTCTTGAATTCAAGTTTGTCTTTTTCTGACTAGTTGCAAGTTGCAACTCTC
>CAIGRF010049091.1:45133-55585 GCA_903798235.1 Fraxinus ornus | reverse complement strand
TATGTTAACAACCCTTATTTTCACTTCTCTTTTTCTTGTAACGAGAATCCAATTTATGAGCTCATTTCTTATTCTCCCACCCAATCTTGTGAAAAGCGAGCCCTGCAACTCATCTTCTTTACGTTAAAATTAAGAAATGAAAGCAGATTTTCATCTTTGATTTTAATTAAGACAGCCGTCCTTTGTTTTAAGTGTATAATTCAATCATGTAAATACTTTGCTACACGTCTTTTCTTCAATCATGTTTAATTTTGACGTACCAAATATGTCAGGTGTGTCAAATTAAAACTAATAACTTGAGTTAGTGGTGGCAAACGAGATGAGCCGAGCCGGCTCGTCAACTCGCCGACTCGGCTCGTCAACTCGCCTACTCGGCTCGTCAACTCGCCGACTCGGCTCGTTTTAGACGAGCTCGAGTGGCCGGCTCGTTTTTGGTGAGCTACGAGCCGGCTCGTTGGTTTGCCGGGAAATTTTTTTTTTCCTCTTTAAAGACTTATTACCTTAAATAAAAAAAATAAAAAAAATTGGCGAGCCGACGAGCCGAGCTCGCCCGAGTATGGGCCGAGCCGGATCGATTCGACCCATTGACATCTCTAGTCTTGAGTTGTTATATATGTGATCGAGATATAAGATGTTGGTGTGTATATGAGGTTCAATCATACTACATGTATATCATTTTTGATATTTTCTTTTACATTATATCACGTAATAATACATCATTGAACAGTTTAACAAATAATTTTTTGCCCACCATATTTTCATAACATTGAGGATCATCCTCAACGCAATATGAGGTTTTATATATTATTTTTGAAGTCGAAAAGGTCTCGTCAACAATTGTACCTACACCACCCTCATAAATCTATGTTGTAACCTACGAATATGATGAATCATTTAATATTTCGATAACATTATTATCAGTTGCCGGATGATTATTAATTAATATCTTATGTTAAAATGAATAATTGGGTTGACTTAGCATTAATTTAGACGTGATTAATAATGTTATATTGCTTTAATGATAGTGTAGTGTAGCAATGGATCATTTGTTTAATTTTGACTGAGTAGTCAGAAATACTTGCACTGCACATCAAGGAATTTTTTAGATAGAGATTTATTTTCTGAAATTTTCGGGTAAAAATGAAAAATAAAAATAATTTTATCTTTTCTTTCTTGGGGCGTTAAATAAGTATTTTCTACACTGTTTTACGCCTAACTTTGAACATTTTTTCTAATTCACTAGAGATTATTACTTTGTTGCGAGATTCGATGAGCCAAACGTTTCATCATGTCTATTCAATAATCAGCTACTTCAATCAAAGAAATGTTTTCATTTATTTTGAAAAGGTTCGCCATTAAAGTCTAAAGATACTCATTTGTATTTCTCGTAAAAATAGAGGACCAAAATGAAATAAATATTGGATCTATCAAACAGTGACAAATTCGGTAATAATCCAATAGATAAGGGGCAAAAATAAAAAGGCCAATAGGTTATAAGAAGTCCGCGGCTTTTTACGGCCGGTCGCCATTGGTATAATCCTTTTCTCAGACACCATTAAACTCTTCGTAGCCTCCGCGCGCGCTCTCACTCTCTCTATCACACACACACATGCACGCACTAAATCTTCTATTCACACACATATATAGAATATATACATGCGTATACGCGCAGGAATTCATTCCAACCCGCACCTCCATCCATTTGAAGAAACCTAGAAATTGCAGAAAGTCAGGAAAAGAAACACAAACTGCCTGTGAAATTTTTAAAGAAATTGAATCTGTTTTGTGAATTTGGAGGCTTTCGTTTTATATATGTAATGCGTCAGAAAAAATCTGAAGTTCAGATCGGAACAGAAAGCAGTGGCATCTCTTCCGATTTCAACCCTACCCCACTGCCCCCTTCTTCCCTTACACAAAAACACCCACATCTTTTCCAAAATTTTCACCCAAATACGCACTATCCTTCAAATTCGTCGTCTTCTGTGAATAATAGCACCCTTCAGATCCTTATCAATGATGAAAATCGACTGAAGGGTCAAAATGATCGGTTTCCCCTCAAACCCTCACCTTTGAAGAGACCTAATGTTCAGCAATTTTCGAGTTCACTATCCAAGACTCCGACTTTGTCAAATGCCCTTCACAGGTATGGGTTTTCTGGAAAAAATCCTCCGTCAAAATTTGATCTTCTTTATACAAGGTCTCAAAACTTCTTGACCCATTTTCATCACCATGTTCATTTTCTACGCCGTCGTATGCGCCTCCGCCTCATACTCCTCCTCAGTCTCCCTTTCTTTTACTTCCTGGTCTCCCACCCTTCCAGCTCGTTTTTTCTTGATTTCCTCTCTGCCTTTGCCTTCTCTGCTGCGCTCTTGTTTTCTCTCAATTTGGCCATTCCAAGACTTCCTACGATATGGTTCTGCATTGCCAGGTCGTTGCCAGTTAAAATTCGTAGAAAAAAACAAGTAAACTGGCCACATTTACCGGTATTTTGGTCAATTGGGTCTTCTCACAAGGCGGATAAGAAAGCAATTTCGGGGTCTTATGTAGAGGCATACAACAACGGGGATGTGTATGAGGGCGAGTATCACAAGGGAAAGTGTAATGGGAGTGGGGTGTATTACTATTACATGAGTGGGAGATATGAGGGGGATTGGGTGGATGGTAAGTATGATGGATATGGAGTTGAGACTTGGGCGAGGGGCAGCCGGTATAGAGGGCAGTATAGACAGGGGCTTAGGCATGGTTTTGGGGTGTACAGGTTTTATACGGGAGATGTTTATGCTGGGGAGTGGTCTAGTGGGCAGAGCCATGGGTGTGGTATTCATACGTGTGAGGATGGGAGCCGTTATGTGGGGGAATTTAAGTGGGGCGTTAAACATGGCCTTGGACATTACCATTACAGGTAATCTTGGTGATGTTTATTTGCATTCTGCCTTATTGTTTATATGCTTTGTACAAAATCGTAGGTTTTATTTAAATAGTTGATCACAGAATATTTCGTGAAAGTAAATCAAGTCTTCTTTAGGTAATAAAGTTGGATTCTGTCGATATTGGTCAATATTTTGGCATAATCTCGATGTTATGTTTTGTTCGGACAAAAGATAATGTTTATGATTTGGATCGTGTGGACATCTTTAGAATTCATCCTCCTCCTGAGACATTGTTGTATAATTATTACAACCTTTTTTTTTCATTTTATGATGAACTACTACGTTCTGTTTTGTTGTTCATAATGCCTGTTTCATCATGCCCTTTGTCACTTGAATTAATTAAGTATTTCAAATCTTTTATATGCCCTCACACCTCCAACCCCTTAAAAGAGTTAAGATCGCCGCTTCACTATTAACTGTGTGTGCAAGCATGTCAGAACCTAATATTTTTGTCATGAATTGTTTTCTAAATAGTAAATGGTTTAGTAATAAAGCTCGACTGTAAACGGTATATCACCTTACCAACATGTAAGAAAGAGGGTAGAAATGAAAAGATAAATTGTTAAAACAAAACAAGAAGGTATAGTGTTGATTCCGCTCTCTGTTTCCTGTTCTATATTGGTTATGTGAGTTACAAAGATAAACTCATCAGTTTTCACCAAGTTACTATTTGGAAGCAAGTAATTGAAGTTACTTTTCTTGCATTTCTTTAGCAAGATATTTATGGGAATAACCTTGTCACATAGGAATTTTTTTTTGCATTTCTATTCCCGAAAAAAACAAAAAGCTAAAATAAAGACCTACCTAATTCCTCTTTTTACTTTAAGCGAACACTCAGAACCTTCGCTTGGTAAATATTTCATGCATAGGTTCCTCCAAAACCTAAAAAATGGGAAGGATGAAAGCTATATATATGAATTTGCTATAAAACGTCTGCATCTGGTACTGAAAATAGTAGTACTGTCTGGATTAACAATAATGTCTATAATTACCTAAATTAGAATATTTACTCTGCTGTATTGTCTACAGAAATGGGGATAGATACGCTGGAGAATATTTTGCTGATAAAATGCATGGATTTGGCGTCTATTCTTTTGCAAATGGCCACCGCTACGAGGGTGCTTGGCATGAGGGTAGAAGACAGGGGCTTGGAATGTACACTTTTAGGAACGGGGAAACTCAATCTGGTCATTGGCAAAATGGGGTTCTTGATGTTCCTAGCACGCACAGCAGCTCACATCCTGTTTCTCCTGTTGCTGTCAACCATTCAAGAGTGCTTAATGCTGTTCAGGTAATTGTTCTTGTTTAGTATGCTTTATTCCCATCTTATAAGGTGTGATGATTGAAAAGGGATAGTATAGAATTCTTGAAATGGGGAATATATCTATCTCAAAAACAATAATCGTATGGCCAGCTCGTGTTTTTTATATAATTTGTTTTTTCTTTTTTGTTTCTTTGTGAGCAAGGTGTATTTGATCCCTTTCACTGGTTTTTTTTTTAAATAATTTGATTTAGATATTTATGTAGTTTCCTTAATTCTCTATTAAGGGGACACCTTGTCAATTTGGGGAATTTTGATTGTATCTTGAGCTTTTAGGTTAATTTAGTGAAGTGCTAATTTATTTCCTGTGCTTATCTATATCCTTTCCTCTACAACGACAATTAGTAACAAGCTTGTTACCAATAAAGCTGCAGCAACTGATCAATTAAACTAGGAAAAGATATTTGGCCCCTGTTTAGCCCGTTTGGTTCAACTTAAAAAGTGAACTAAATTCTAAGTCAAAGTTAGCAGTTAATTATAATCACGCATTTCATGAGACAACTTTTCAACCACATATTCCATCAACTTTTATGAAGATCTACTAAAAAATAATTGATTTTTATCTAAGACAAAGAGGGGCTTATTAAGATGTGGACCACATTTTCAATAAATTCATTTGTTATCTTTTTTTACCATTTCTGAACGAATTCAATGCAGCCTTACTCCATAATTAGGTGTGCCAGCTGTATGAATATTACTTTTCACTTCACTCTATCAAGGACTGCCCAAAGCTAAAAAAAGTTCAAGTTCTTTTCAATTGCCTCCGTTAATATGATTTTAGTTAGACTTCTTCTCTAGGTTTACCAGTCAATCTTCATAATTGAGATACAAACTTTAAGCAGATTTTAGGTGTATCCTTTACAGAATTTGGAATCTTTCTAGACTCTTGAAGTTCTCGTTATAGTCACAATCTTCTTGTACGTATCCTTGATAACATCTGAATACTCAGTTTTTACACATTTTCTTTCCTAAAAACTTACCATGTACATCCTTACGAACACCCTATCATATGATTCTTCTAAATAAGTGAAAACTTATGAAAACATATGATGATTCTTTCCCTATATTGCTCCATTAGTGTTTATAGTTTCCATAATTGATTTATCAAACTGAAATCCAATTTATTTCTGAAACCATCAATTGTTAGTTGTTTTCTTTATCAGTCTCCTTAAATGTTGTTATATGATTTATTAGCTTAATTCCACAATAACTTTCTCAATTCTTAGTTCTCTTAGTTTTGTAAATGTGGTTTAATTTATTCTTCTGCCTCTCAATATGTATCTTTTTGGTCGATATAATTTGTTAAATAGTTTTGTCAACTAAGATATGCCTACTTCATACAATCACTTCTATATCTCAATATGAATGGTTCCAAAGCCTTAACAACTTTTTACTTTTTAGGCTTTCTTCGCCCCTGGTACATTAATTACGGCAAGGAAAAACAATGTCTACTTTCCTAGCGATAGTGCCTTTTTCTTTTCGAATACTTGTACCCTGATTTCCATTCAACAATATTTCAAAATAGCATATCTGCATTCTTTTAAATGTCCTTAGACTATTTCCAAAACTCAAAAAGTCATTGTCCGAATGCACTCAACAATTTAAAACACTCGTGTTTGTGCTCCTTGAACTTGATAACTTATACAAAATTACACTCTCCATCTGCGTCAAAGCATTTATAGAACTTGTCATATGCTTTCTATTTCGTCTCTTTGACAGCTTTTCTGGCTTCCTTCTAATCCTGGTCTTTTGCCACATCTTGTAATTGCTTCTTGAAAATTGTTACTACACCACTACGTCTAAGCAATTGGTCTTTCCTAATTAACCCATTTTTGTCAGAAATTATACTTGCTTATAATTTGGTCAAACTGAGTGTTTATCCACACATCAACTTCTACCTACTTTTTATCCATACATTCCTTAGAACCCATTAATCAGTTATAATTTATAACAAGCATACACTTAATTTCTTCTAACATCTCCTTCACTGGCTCCATATAAAGTAATCTGGTTCCACACAGTGTTTGGCGTATCATCTGAGTCTCTAAGCCACTTCCTCCAAACACCTTATGGTTAAACAAGTTTAGCTCATTATCCTCTATGTCCAATTATTGTCTAACAATCCTTAATCTCTTTCACCCATGATTGTTGTTTAGAACGAAAAGCCAAAACCAAAATTATATAATGGAGGTTACTCTTCCAAGATGACCTTGCAAGTTGCAATCTTTGTAAGTCGATTTATTTGTTCTCCTACTTGAAGCGAAAAAAAAAAAAAAAAAAAATCTCTCTAAAATAATCAAGTTGTCATCCTCCCTTCATTAGAAAGGTGTCACTACAATTAGATCTTACGTCAAGGGAAGGTCTAGAGTCAATGGTGGCATCATTTTTATCTCTATAACCAAATCTACTGTGTACTTCGTCAAAAGCTTGTGAACCTTTTCCATGTGTTCATTGAAGTCTCCTATAAAAATTTTCTTGGCTCAAAGCCATCTCCGTTGTGTTCTCTTTCACAAGTTTAGGAATTCGTTTTTTGGGTTTTTGGAACAGAATAACTGGCATACAAGAAATAGTACATGAATATGCTTTATAATAACTGATAACAGTATTTGATGCATATATTTTGCCTATAATTTTTACAATTTTACGAGTAATCAGTGTTTAAATTTGCATTATAAGTCGTTCAATTCTGTAAATAGAAATTGTTAACTTTGATATGTTATCGATATCTATGTAGATCCACACCAGCCATGGAAAGATCGCTTTAAATAGGATTTGTGATGAGTTTTTGTTTAATTATCAGGAAGCAAGACGTGCAGCAGAGAAAGCCTATGAGGTGGCGAAGGTGGATGAGAGAGTGAACAGGGCAGTAACAGCAGCTAACAAGGCAGCTAATGCAGCTAGAGTAGCAGCCGTGAAGGCTGTGCAAAAGCAAATGCACAATTGAAGAGACGAGATTCAGATTTTCTTGTTATCTAAGAATTTGCAACTAACTCAATTGTCGGTTCAAAAATTGACTCAAGGACAAAATATGGTTGCCGGAAGTTCAACTTGCAGTGGTGATATCCACGGTTCACCTACGACCTCATTACCTATATCTAGCTTTTTTTTCATTTTGTTATTGTAAAGTTGAGGTGGTTATAAAAATGGAAGGCTGGTGCCAAGGGAAACCCCTATTCCATCCGGTCTCGTATGTGAATTAATAACTGCTGAGGAATTTAATAGAAATATTATATTACCAAATATAGTTTTTTTATTTTTTTCCCTCTTTGTTGCCTGAAGTCTAAAAATGTAGTCTTCCATGGCATGACAGAAAATCAATGCCGTTACGTATTTGGTTTTATCCCCATCTGATGACGGGTTATCCCGGGTTGGTCAGGCCATCAACGTCACAATTTTTCGCCATCTGATGACAGGTTATCCCGGTCTGCTTGGGGACATCATCACCACCTGAGTCGGTCTAGCCATTGGACAGATGATTCTCAGCCATGGTTGGCATGGTTTAAGAATTTTTCCGGGCGAGGCCTAATGAAATGCTGACTGTGTTGTGTCCACAGGACATGTTTTACACCTCTACACCGGCTTTGTATTGCATTTTGAGAGTATGGCTTGTCCGTCTAATGCACCAAAAATGTAAAATAAATAAACAAAATTGTTTCAAGAGTTTTTGATAGAGCATGCTTCACAGCGTCCTTCGTTCTTTTGGTATCTGCAGTATGCTACAAGGCCACTTTTGTGTCTACCAGTATTCAAGAAACTAATGCTGGTCGTACAGAACTACAAATACATGTATATCTTGAATAAGACAGGAAACCAAAAATGCAAGCTGATCAGATAAAAACTCCAAGATGTTGTCAAGTTTTCAATGTAAAATACATAATTTGCAATATCTGAGTCTGAAGTAGTGAAGCTACTCGATCCAAGGTCAGAAGGATATAAAAGGACTCCAAATAACAGTTCAACTAAATTAACCTATTTAACTCTCGGTTTGCTCCCTCAGCCTTCGGATGGTACTCCTGACCGTCACAGCACTAGCAGTGCTGAAAAAATTAAAAAGAATATTAAAACATGTCAGGTTAGTCGAGCATGACATAAAATAAAAAGATAAAGCAACAGTACAGAATAATTACTTCAACGTGTAAGCACCACCAGCTTTGACTTTGCCACAGTCCTTGCATCCCCAAATTCCCACAGCCTTCCTCTTAACCGCGTACTGCAAAAACAGTTCCATTTAGATGAAGTGCAATGTTAGACCAAAGCATCCTAAACGAGTAACGTTACACCAAGAAATGTAAAACATAAGCATACCTTCCCACAAAACTCACAGAAATACTTGCTGTGCTGACTAACTTCCATCTTCTTGATCTGCTTCCTCAAACTAGCACCATAACGGGTACCTGAAACATTAGAAGATGCAACTTAAAAAACGGACATAAGTGATAGACAGGAAAATACAGAACTCAACTGCAAAAGAACCCCAAGTTAGATCGATAAGACTACAAGAAGCTAGACTGGGGAATTATCTCTCGAATCACCAGTGTAAACAAGAGAGAGCCACAGTTGGTTTTCAGATTTTTTTTGAACTATATATGCCCATTGCAGGGAAATAAATGTTTATATCACCTTTTGCTCTCTACTATCTCAGTGATACTTACAAATATGCCATACTTATTCAAGAATTAAAAAACTAGGAACAAAAGAAAGATTGAATCTAGAAATCATTGAACAGAGTGTTAGTACCGTATTTCCCAACAATACCGACTTTCTTGGTTCTCTTGGCCTGCACAAATTAAAGAATCAGAATGAAAAATATCATCCAATTCTCAATGCATATTAAATTATTACTATATAACCCCACATTGAACCCTTTTCTGTTACAAGCTCAAATATACAGTTCTGTCATTATCGATGAAAATTCTCTAAGGTGTAAAATCCTTTAACTAAGTTGCTGTATAGAAACAGATCATTGGATTGGGATCATATTGCAGAAATTAGCCAAATTAGTTTCTTTGATTAATCAATCAAATAAATGAGGCATGAAAATTACCTATGACATAAAAAAACCCGTAGATATAAATGAAAAATCATTTATTTTTCCTTATTTGTGTCATTAAATCAGATTCTCCTGCAAAGAAGATAAAATATTCGTACTTGTCTAATAAACAAATGAAAAATAAAACCACTGGAATTCCCATTTTACACACACAAACACACAATTTACATGTAACAACAGTCCAAACACGAACAAATCTATAGCCGAAAAACAGAAAATAATAAAAAAATCCCATGCCTTCTAATCCTAATTTTCATACGTTCCAGAACACTTAAAAGACTTGCGTGTGCGTAGAAGAAGGTACCATTGCAAAGTGCAAACGCGAGCACCGAGGGGCAGAGAGATGTAGACCGTAGAGCTAGAAGCAAAAACCCTAGATTTAGAACTGCCAACTCCGAACCTATTTATCAAAAAGGCAAAGTTGTACTCTTTGCCCTAATCTATTGTCTTGATAGCAAGATGATCCTTTCATTTTCAAAAAGAAGCAAAATGGTCTTAAGGGTTCATTGAAATTTATCTAAATTTTGAGTTAATTGTCCCATTGGTCACTGAACTTATCCGAATATTGTACATTACTCACGACATAACATTCGTTTCAAATCGTTAACAGAATTAATGACATGGCTAACAGAATGAACAAGTGGCATCTCATTACGCCGTTAACAATTGTCACGTGTTCGATTGCTTACTAATTTTGAAAAATGACTTAGATTTTTCATTAATTTTGAAAAATGATTTAGATTGTTCACTGAAGTTTGAGATGGTCAAATCTTGACCACTAAACTTATAAAAATATTGTCGAATAGTTCTTCGTTAAAAAAATGTGTACCGCAAGCGCATAAATCACGTAAAAGTAATAAAATGGACAAACGAGTCCAGGTTATCGATATAACAAGAATAATATTTGAATATAATTTTGATATAATGTTGTAAAATTTTAACTATTTTCATCATTTGAAAAATGGGTTAATTTCACAAATGGTCACTGAAGTTATCTGAAAATTTCAAAACGGTCACTAAAGTTTCAAAGTTTCAGAAACGGTCACTGAAGTTTGAAATTTCTTTCACAAACGGTCACTGAATTTTCAGATTTTTTGGGCAAGTTTGAGACAATTTTTCGGCAACTTCCGACCACCAAAACTATCGATTTC
>CAIGRF010049091.1:6414-29765 GCA_903798235.1 Fraxinus ornus | reverse complement strand
AACATTTCTTCTTTCCATCATTTATTTGTTTTGAACAATAATCATTTTCTAACAGAAAATCATTGAAACTCTCTGTCCCCTTGACTTCAAGACACAGTGTATGATTGTTGATGATGAAATTAATGTATCTATTGTCAGACCTCTGCCTCATGATGTTAAGCTTCATGCAATAATAGATTCCTGCCATAGCGGAACTGTTCTAGATTTACCATTTCTTTGCAGGATGGACATGTAGGCTTCAAACTCTTTATTGATGGTATAAAGTTTAACATCTTGTAATCTCTCTGTCTCGTTAAAATTGGGTAATTGTTTGTAGAATGAATGTATTTGTTATCTGAGTACCGTTAAACCAACACAGACATCTCATAGTAGCTTTAAAAATATTTGAAGAATGAAGGTTCGTAGTGTCTTTTCCATACCTTTGGATGCCATCTGCAAAAAACGCTAAGAAAAAGTATATGATAACTGTGTTTGTTTCTTGGTGAATGATATTTTTTAGCCATTCTTTTTATTCCAATTTTTACGCTATTTCATAGGCACCCACTGTGCAGATATATGTTTCTTACGTAAATTAAAGTTACAATCACTAGTGGGTTTGTCAGCTTAGTCATAATATAGGAAAAAGGGCAATGCTAAACCAAAACATCGTGAGTTAGAATCCACACCTAGTCACCAAGAACCTAACCTTAAAACTGCCACGTTTTGTCATGGCACGCTACATCTGATTTTTCCTTTCTGGTAGTAATTAGAATGTTGTTAATATATGTATCAATTTTAAGTTTTCTAGATAAAATTGCATTTATGATTGCACATTTTCAACTCTATCAATGTGACCAACATAAACATGGGAGAGGTAATTTTCGTTGCCAAGCATGTTTACTTGGATGTGAAACTATAACGACCCAGCTTTTGTGTCCAAGCCGTTTGGTATCAAGATTCAGCTAAGTCATTTTTAAGGGAAATGTTAAAAGTACGAATCTTGGGGACGTGATAGAAATCCGTGAAATGTAAGATGGACTCGGACTCTCCCAGAGCGAATAATTTTAAGGGAATGTCATGTGTTCGAATCTTGAGGAATGAGATAGAAAGTCGTGGGGGTAAGTGGCCCAAGCAGATAGTACATATGATATAACGGCTTGGGCACGAGGCCCAGGACCAAGCCATGTCTCCAAGATTCGAACCGTTGACATTTCCCTTAAGAATGACTTAAGTTGAATCTGGTACCAATAGTCGATGAACTTTGCCTTCTAACGACGTTGGACTCAACCTAAATCAAGATAGACTTAGACTCTTTTAGAGAGGACAATACGTAATATAACGACTTGGGTACGAGGCTTGGATCGTTATAGAAACATCCACTCTGGAAAACTCATAACCACTAACCAAATGTACCATGTTGGTTGTTGCTTTGAATGCCTACGTGACACAAAATTTTATATAAATAATTCTGGAAATGTCCATAAATCAATGTGCATTAAAGGATTTATGCATTTTTTTTACTTTTTTGCTAAGCCCTTGTTTGATCCTCATTTTTTTCTCTTCTTTTCGACCACACATTCTTGAATAAAATAATACTACACACAAATCTAAAACTTTTCTTTATTTTGTAACTGCACATTTTCCATCAATTTACTATTCTAAAATGCATTCTCAACAAAAAAAAGGGGGCTCAAAGAGGGTGTTAAGTAAAATTTACTAAATTAAAGTTTTCTTTATAGCGTTTGAGATGACATCCCAACTTGTAAACAACAAACTCTAATTCTCTTTGTCCATGGTGTTCTTACTAGATAGTAGATGCCCATTAAAACTTTCCCATTATGTTGGCGGGAGAACAAAAGTTTTTGGCCATATTAGTAAGGCCAATTGTATTTATCAAAGATTTTTATTTCTTCACGTCTTTTGTTTTGTTTCTTTTGATAGTTGGTTAGGAGGATCACTTGTGGCTAATAGTAAGTGCTGATAGAGGTAGGACCTTCGATCCTGTAATTTTCTTCTAATTGCCTATCATTAGACTAGTAAATTGTCAATATCAGATATCACGTACTCTGGAATGAATTTCCTGTGTGTGTTTTTTTTGCTTGGATTTAAAATTGTTTACAGATAGTTATCATCTTACACTCTTATTCTATTAGTTCCAAACATAGATGATAGAGCAGTAGTCATAATTTTTCAGTTGCTACATTTCTCTTTAAATTATAGCATGGCCATATTGCTTTACTTTTCTGAAAATAGGAATGGATAATATGTATGGGAGGACCATTGTCACAGGTCTGGTGTCTGGAAAGGATCGAATGGTGGCGAAATCATTTCCTTCGGTGGTTGCAATGATGATCAGATCTGAGCTGATACATCTGTAAGTTTTAGGAAACCTGATTTGATTAGCATTCTTCGTATCTTGATATGGAAACAAAACGTAGTGATTGAGCTGACAACTTGTATGTACAGGCTTTATCAAAAATCACTTCAACAGGTGCCATGACCTTTTGTTTTATTCAAGCAATGGAGCGACGGCATGGGACTATTGAGTGCTATGCGTTCTGCAATTCGAGATGCCGGAGGCTCAGGGCCTGACATTGGGGGTGGTGGTGGTGTTACATCTCTTCTCACTGTGCTTGTCACAGGAGGCAATCTCGGTTCTGGTGGGTTTAGACGGGTATTCTTTTCCATTTTTCGTCTGATTTAAATCTTTTTAGTCAATGGACCTTATTTATCCTGTATTGAAGGACATTAGAGCATTAATTTAAGGGATCACATTTCTCTACGTTAAAAAGTTATATATGCTCCTGTTGCATCAACGACCCTTTCCCTCACACTATTTGTAGTTTGCTGCATCTCGACTTGAATTAGAAGTTCTTATTATTGAGAAACACGGGGTGGGGGTGTTCGGTTCATCTGCAGACAAAATGATTTAAATTAGAAGCTCTTATTATTTAGAAACACAGTAGGCTGGGGGTGTTCAATTCATCCATTTACAAAATTATTAGTAATGGAGTAACGAGACATGATAAGAATAATTCGACTTCTCATTAAAGGAAATCAAATGAAAATGAAAATGGACAATGGGGAAGATGAAGATGTTGCTTATTATGCCTAGTTGAGTCTGCAATTAACTGTTAGCGGGTAAAATTGTGAAGGAAAAAAAAAATGAACTGATTCTTCTCTTTCTCCTCTGGAAAATAGATTTCCTCGCAACTAATAAAAAGTTCCTTATGTTTGGCTCATGATATAAATTGTTTATAAACACTCTTTAAGTAACATTTTTATCAACACATTTCGAGATATCCACAATTACTACCCACTTAACCTTTATTGTTTTTTTTATCTATTTATAATTTAAACTATTTATAAGTACTCTGTACTCCCCAAGCATGCTTATGTTTCTTTACATGCGTTTCTAATGATCTTTTTCGCTAATTGGAGCCGCAGCTGACTGCCTGCCAACCATTCGACGTGTATGCAAAGCCATTTTCCTTGTGATATTATAGTCCCCCCCCCCCTCTTTCCTCCAATTCTCCTCCTCATTTTGGAGATGGATGTGAAAGTGTTAGTTTTTCCTGATTTATTGAATGTATTATTTGGGAGGATATCTGTATGAATCATTTCATCTAAAAGTTAAGTTGAAAGATCCGGATTTATTTAAATATTGTCTTATCTTGTTTCCTTGTGTGCAAATTGTCGGGTTGTGTCTCATATAAAATAAATAAATTGTGATTTTATTTATTTATGATTGAGCATGCGAATTAAAGTATCAATGATGATTTAAGATAATATAAGTTGAGTGCCTGCTTTGAGAAGTACAATATGCCACAATTTTTATTTTGATCATAAATTCACAACCAATGTATAAGAGTTGACACCTTGTATTAGAAGGTTATAGTGTGACCGATTCGCTATTCGGGTTTACAATTTGTTCTTATGCAGGAATAGTAAAAGATGACACTAGAACGCTTATAAGTGTATGGAACGGATCATGTGTCAAATTTAATTCTATATGATCGTGCGGAGAATTAACATTTAATTGTTGGATATTTTATCTAAATTATTTGATATGGTTGATTCACCGGTAAGTGTGATTAATTTGATTTGTCAAATATTTCGGTGAGTTGGGAGTTTGAGAATGAGCAAAGTAAAGAATATGAATTCACGTCGGGAACTGTCATCCTAAAAAGGGGTTTAAGTATTTTTCTTTGAACGATAAAAAATTGAACTTGGTGTTTATTGACGATTAAACTTCGACATCTATTATTAGTTCATGGAACCATTAAAGAAAATGGTGTTTAAGTTAATGAGAATAATTATAGGGGTAAAATAATCATTTATACTCGTACCTAATTATCGAATTTTAGATGAAAATAAAATACAGTTATGATAGGTCAAATGAAAGTATTAAATATTTATTGGCTTATATGATTTTATATATTCTGACGGTGCATTCTTTTACCTTCAATTAAAAAAATAAAAACAAGTAATTATATTGAGTGGCCCTAGACATTATCTAATTATTGGAGTTTGGATAATATATATCTACCGGATTCTTGTTAAGTATTGAGACTTAATTGTAATTACTATAAAATTTTAGAGCTTACTTGTAATTACTATAAAGTTTTGAACTTAAATTTGGACTGTTATGAAATTTATAAACTTAATTTTAACTGTAATTGTAATTAAATAAGACAAAAAACTAATTGAATTGAATTTTAATTGAAACTCATATTTGAATTTTATGCGCCCCCCAACCCCCCCTCCCGTTTGGCCTTATTATCCCAAAAGTTTATTATTATCTCTCTTATTTATAACAACACAATTTTTCATAAGATAATATTACGCGTAAATTCAAAAAAAAATTCTTCTTTTTCAATTGCACATTCTCCAAAAAATATTATTCTAAAAAGTATAAGAATAATGCTCATTGTACAATGTTGGGTTACAACCTCTCACAAGGGAGGTGGGGCACACTATTATTTTAAACGCGGGCCCACCTTCATAGTGAGTGGTTGTACCCCGACATATTACATGTAACGAGATTGAAATCCAAATATCTGTGACTGGTGCAAACAAATACCTAAGGTCTGGCAAGAGGACCAAATTTATCAATGAATAATGCTTATTGTACAATGTTTTGTTACAACCTCTCACAAAGGAGGTGGGGCCCACTATTATTTTAATCGCGGGGCCCACCTCCCTTGTGAGTGGTTGTAACCCAATATTGTAACTCAACATTGTACATGTAGCATTGTTGAAATTATAATTACCACATAATGGGGCCAAATGGGGGCAAAGACTTATTTTGGTCTTTATTTGGAATTATTATTATATATGGTTGAATTTTTTTTTTATAGCTATAAATACGGATTAGATGAAACCAAGAAATACAACATGACAAACACATTAACTATTTCGTAGTCTCCAAATTTAGAGAGAGAAAAAGAGATTTTTTTTTTTTTTTAGTACGAAAATTAATTTCTTGATTTAATTATAAGAATGTGCCCACCACATATTTATGACTCTAAAAAATATCATAAAAGACTTGAATATTGGAAGCATCGTTCTTGAAATAAAAAAGTTTAAAGTTCGTGATTCAAATTCAATTCAATAATTAATCATCTTTTTTTATTAAAAAAATTCGAATTCTTTATTATTGACACGATTTTTTTTACCAGAGTACAAATTTCCACTCTAATTATGCAACGTCATTAAAATATAGTTAATTAATTAAATTAATCAATTATTAATCATTTAATTGTTATAATTAATAATTTATTTTGTCACACAACAATTTAAAAAATATTTAAGACACTGTTTGATATTATACGCAACAAGCAATGAGTGCTCAAGACTCGAGATTGAGGAGAGCAACTTAAGACACAATCAGCTTATTCAGCTATGCTTAAGTTAACAAAGGTAAGTTTTACATTTTAGGTAACTTTTTATTTTTACTTTATTTTATTTTTGTGAAATTATATGTGCTTATTTCATTCTTAAGTTAACAAAGGTAAATTTTACATTTTAGGTAACTTTTTTTTGAGTAATGCTATATGTACATAAAAGTGTACATAATGCTTCACATAATTGCCACATTATGTGGCAATTATGTGAAGCATTATGTAGAAGGCTATGTACACATAGCATTACTCCTTTTTTTTTTGGTGAAATTTTAAGTGCTTATTTCATTCTTAAACCAAACCAACATGGAGAGAAAATGGGAGAGTAACACATTTGTTTCCAATCTCCTAAAAAATCTCCACCATTGTGACTTTTGACCACCTAGTTAAGGTTAGTCTGTTACGCCAACAAAACGAACCCCACAAGAATAAATCAAAAAGAAGAAAATAAAAAATAATAATTAATTACTGCATCTATACATACAACTTTTATCTCTACAGTTTTACACCTGTCTCTTACAGCAATATTACTACAAAAATATACAAAATTACACACACAGCACGTTTAACACTATTTTCATCTTCTTCACTTCCCATTTTCTATATATTTTTCTTTCGCAGTGTCGTCATGCTTCCCGCCATTGTTCTCTCACATGGGAAAACCCTAATTTCGCACACCACTCCAGGTAAAATCGAGAATTAATTGTATAAAATCTCTTTTAATCACCTAACTGCAGTTTAAGTTATATGACTAAACGAGAGAATTTTTTTTTGGTTTGATTTTTGATGTTTTTGATATGATCAGTGGATTCGCCTGGGAAAAAAAAGCATATTTGAATAACTTCTTGGTAGAAGGTATTCTCTAATATAGAATTCATGTCCCAAATTCAATCAAACGTTGGAAGGAGCGAGTCTACACATTACAGGAAATCCGGTGGCTCGAATCAACAGCGCCAGTTCTCCGGGCCCGGTTCAGTTAAGGGCGGCGGCGTCTCTTCCTTCCCCTCCAACCGCAGGTACACGTGTTCTGTAAAATTCTAGGTTTTTTTTTTTTAAAAAAAATTTAAATATCTTTTTTCCTGTCATGTGTGTGCATAGACTTGTGGTGAATGTGGATGTGACTGTTTGTTCGTTAATATTCAAGACTGCTTTTTTAAGGTTTCTACGAGGGATTTCTGACCTTTTTTTCCCCTTTATCCGATGGGATTAGTTTTAAGAAGTATAATACCGATACACAAGGAGGCCAATCGGGGGCGAGAAACCCAAATGCGAGCTCGGATTCCAGTGCTCCATCCGCAGCACATGCTGTACAGTATGGTACTCATCAACAGCAGCTAGCCCATGGTATGCAATAAGGCTACGTCGATGCTTAAGTTTCATATATATATTGGTTGGGAATGCTGTTTATTTTCTGCCGAAGTTCTCCTGTTTTATATCTGCCCAAAAGATTTTTTCTAATCTTGTATCACATTGTTTAAAGATGCATCTTGTTTTTTAGATCGATTAGTGATTTATGTGCATTTTGAAGCTTTTTCTCGCCTTTTTCATCTTTTCGTCTTTTTATGTATTGTGTTTTTTCTTTTTTGTTGTTTTGTTCTAGGAGCTTCTAACACACCGGTTGTAAGTACAACTACCAATGTCAAGCTGACCAAAACCTCAACTCAGAAAGTTAACCGAGCTGTTCCAAGAGCTCCTCCTAATGTGTCTACTGCAGCTCCGACTTCAAATGCTTCGACTGCTAGTTCTGACTCCAAGTCGCCTACAAGACCTGCAAAGGGTACAGCAAACTGGTCGTGCACAGTTGAAGCTGTGGAAGTGGTTTTGATCCTATTTATTCATTTTTCATTCTTATTAGAGTGTTAGGTTGATAGTTGTAATCTTCCCATATTTCCACTTGGAATTAATGATTTTGTAATACTCTTTTTGATGTCTTAGCTCCTGGAGATGCATCAAATCCGTTTCTCCTACAATTTGGATCCATAAGTCCTGGTTTTATGAATGTAATGCAGGTATGTGTCAATTGCATGAAGGCCAAAAATATATTTCATTTTTATTTTTACTTCTGTTTGGTCTTGTCACGTCATTTATAAACTCTTGAATCCGAAGGATAGAATGTTTGTTTTCTCCCAACATTTTGCAGGTACCCGCTCGAACAAGTTCTGCCCCACCAAATTTGGACGAGCAGAAAAGAGATCAGGTTTGTAGTTCTCTCCTTTCTAGTTATTCACCTGGGAGATCTGAAGTTTCCTTCAACTGCCAAAATATATGAATCTCATGAATCCCTCTTCTGGGATAGAAATGTTAAAATACTCAAGAGTTAGTATCTGGAGCATTGTGGTGCTTTGGTTCTTTGACTGTGTGTTAATATATCTTGGAGGGGAAGGGAAGGGACGGGAAGCGAAAGGGAGAGAATGAAGTTACGACGGGAAAGGGTTTTACTGATATAAATTCTTGTTTTGGTGAAGTTAGGGGAAGGGAGGACTTCTATTATTTAAAGAAGCTAAAGGGAGCAAAGTCATTTTTCTTCCTTCTCCTTCTCTATTAATCCATATACTGATATACAAAAGGGAAATTTCCTCCCTTTCCATTTGTTATCCTCGTTCTAAATGAAGTCCTAACAGTTGATTGTCATTTCAGTGATGCTGTATGCTTTTACTCTCCTCACAATTTCTGATAGTAGCATCTTTGAATATTTTCTTTTCCCTATGAAAACATCCATTAGTGCAATATGTGTCATGCATTTGTCAAGCTGAGAAACTCTTGACAAGCATAATTAGGCAGTGATTGTTTGGTTTTTGTTAGTAAGTCTGGTGTGAGGTTACATATAATTCCAGGTTGCACATTGTTTTAATAATGGTATCATTATAGTTGTGGTCGCTAGAATATTGAGGATTGACTTTGTAATTCTTTCTGACAGGCTCGTCGTGACTCTCTAAGAGCTGCTCCTGCAATTTCAACTCCATCTGTGCTTGATCCGCAGCTGCCAAAGAAAGATGCAGGGGTTCTTGACCATCCTAATACTGTTGTGCCTGTGCCTGTTTGCAAATCAAGGAGAGATGCGCAAGTTTCAGCTGCACCTCCTGTGACTCAAACTCAGAAACCTTCTGGACATACTATCTCCAGGATGCCTGTTCCCATGCTATTTAACCAGCCGCAGGCTCCTGTTCAATATGGTGAACCTAATCCCCAAATGCAGTCTCAGGTCATGTCAGGCACGTCGTTACCAATGCCGATGCCTTTACCTATGGGAAATCCGCTGGTGCAGCAGCCAATGTTTGTTTCAGGTCTTCAGCCACGCCCAATACATTCTCAAGGTGTCATGCATCAGGGGCAATTGAACTTTTCTTCACAAGTGGGTCAGCTGCATTCTCAGTTGGGTAACATGGGAATTAATATGGCCCCACAATTTCACCCACAACAGTGTGGAAAATTCAGTGGGACCCACAAAACTGTAAAGATTACTCATCCTGAGACTCATGAAGAATTGAGACTTGATGGATCACCCACTCCGAGATCACATCCTGCTAATCATTCTATGAACTTTTATCCTAATTCTTATAATGCCAATTCCCTATATTTTCCAGCTCCAAGTTCTGCTCCTCTGAATAGCAGCCAGCTTCCTCCTACTTCTCAGTCGCCACGGTTCTCTAATCAGGTCAGCAATGTCCTTCCTCAAAGATTCCATTTGCTGCCATCTCATTTTCTGTTAATAAAACCCATGAATCCTCAGCATGACATTACCCAATTATTACATTTGGATGGAGTTGGAATGATCATTGTGCAAGCTTCGTCTATTAATTTTTCTGCAGGTGACAGTGAAACCAGCTAGTGGATCTCATGGTGAGAAAGATACAGTATCATCTACAATAAGTTCACCTTCCATTGGAATGTCTGAATCTTTGAAACAATGGCAACATGGAGAAGATCCAGTTTGCTCCCAAAAAAAGGTTGAGCCTTCTTCTTCAAGCTCTTTGCAGCAGCCCAAGCCTGCTTTAGGAACATCTTCTACAATGACTCACATAATAAGCAAACACTCTGCTAGTGTGTCAGGTCCCATCAGTGTGGAGAGTGAAACGTCCAATACTTCAACTCATGATTCTGTTCCTAATGCTGCTTCTGCATCAACATCAATTAGCTTTGTGGAAGAAGCAAAAAACGTAACAGTTGTGTCTGATTCTAGAAAATTAGGTAACGGAGGCTTGAAAGATAAGGTATTCTATTGCTTGTGTATTTATCAAATTATATATATAGTCACTTTGAGGAGGTTAAATATGATTTATGAGCAATATGTTGCATCAATATTTACAGGTTAGGCAATCCTCAAGTTTCCCTTCTCATTTGTCAGAACCTGAACCTCTTGAAGCTAAAGCTACTTCACCGAGAAGTAGTGTGATGTTGGAAAATGCTAAGGACTCGCCATCAACAACTATATCTGCTTCTGCAGAAGCTTCTGATTTAAGAAGTGAAAGTGCTGAGGAAGGCACTCAAAATTTAGCCACAAAAACTGCAGTTCGTAGACAAACAAAGCCCGAGGCAAGGGACAAAATTGAGCTAGGGGAACTAATATCACCTGAGAGTTTTAAGTCTGATAACTGTAGTTTGGAGACATCTTTGAAGTCTGTTTCTTTGGCATCTTCAGAAATCATTAGTAAAATTGAGGAAAGTTCGTCTCATGAGGTATCGTTCTCCAGTCAGGATGGTGATTTATTAGAAAGTGCCCAAAAAAAGATGGATGAATCTTCAGATTTTCGCTCAGACGATGTTAGGGTGTCTGATAATTTAGTTAGATCGACTTTCATGTCAGATGGTCAAACTGCTGAAAGTCCTGCATTAGTGATTGATTTGTCTTCTCAGTATGATAAAACCTGTGCTTCAGATGCTTCTTTAAGAGTGCCTGATAGTATGGATACTGATGTTACTGTTACTAGCTCTGCTGTGGTAGATCAAAGGTCTGAACCAAATTTAGTTTCATCTCCTTCTGAATGTGTTTTGAAAAGTGAAAATGAAGGGAATGAGAATATTGGTAGTGACTTGGTTCCTTCTCAGTCAGGTGTCAAGGAGAAAGTCTTGTCAGAGCACAATGCAGCAAAAAGTACTGGGCCCCGTTCGAAGAAGAAACTAAAAGATTTATATAGAAAAGCAGAAGCTGCTGGTACTAGTTCTGATCTTTATATGGCATACAAGGGTCCAGAGGAAAAGAAGGAAACTGTAACCTCTGCAGAAAACAGAGAAAGCACTTTTAGCACTAGCGACAAGAAGAAAACTGTTAATGTGACACAGGACAATGCTAGGTTATGTGATAGACCTGCTCAGAGTAAGGCAGAGCCGAATGACTGGGAAGATGTTGCAGACATCTCTACTCCAAAGTTAGAAACTTCAAAGAATGGAGAACAGGTCAATGATGAAGATGGCTTTGGATTAATGGCTAAAAAGTATTCCCGAGATTTCCTTCTGAAATTTGTTGAGCAATGCACTGATCTTCCAGAGGGTTTTGAAATAGCTTCAGATCTAGCTGATGCTCTGATGGTCGCTATTGTCAGTGTTTCCCGTGAGCAATACCCTAGTCCTGGGCGAAATGTTGACAGGCCAAATGTGGGATCTAGACCAGATCGTCGTGGAATTGGCATGGGAGTTGAGGACAAATGGGGTAGATTTCTTGGGCCTTGTGTGTCAGGGCGAGGGGATATGCGGATGGATATTGGTCATGCTGGTAATGTTATGGGGCTTCGACCTGGCCAAGGAGTTAATTATTCTGTTCTAAGGAATCCCCGTGCACAAACACCTGTTCAGTATACTGGGGGTATCCTCTCTGGGCCAATGCAATCCCTGCCTCCACAGGGACGACTGCAAAGGAATAATTCTGATTCTGTTAGGTGGCAGCGTGGAACTGCTTTCCAGAAGGGTTTAATGCCTTCTCCTCAGACACCAATGCAGGTGATGCATAAAGCTGAGAAGAAATATGAAATGGGTAAAGTTACGGATGAGGAAGAAGCCAAGCAGAGGCAGTTGAAATCTATCTTAAACAAGCTTACTCCCCAAAACTTTGAAAAACTATTTGAGCAAGTTAAGCAAGTGAACATTGACAATGTTGTCACTCTCTCTGGCGTGATTGCGCAAATATTTGATAAAGCTTTGACAGAGCCCACCTTTTGTGAGATGTATGCCAACTTCTGCTTTCACCTTGCTGCAGAGTTGCCTGATTTGAGCGTGGACAATGAGAGAATCACTTTTAAGAGATTACTCTTGAACAAATGTCAAGAAGAATTTGAGAGAGGAGAAAGAGAAGAAGAAGAGGCTAATAAAGCTGATGAGGAAGGTGAAGCCAAACATTCGGAAGAGGAAAGAGAGGAGAAGAGACTCCAAGCACGAAGACGCATGTTGGGTAATATTAGATTAATTGGAGAGCTTTACAAGAAAAAAATGTTGACGGAGAAAATAATGCACGAGTGCATAAGGAAGTTGTTGGGTCAATATCAGCATCCTGATGAAGAAAATGTTGAAGCTTTGTGCAAATTGATGAGTACAATTGGTGAGATGATAGATCATCCCAGAGCCAAGGAGCACATTGATGCCTATTTTGACATTGTGTTGCAGTTGTCGAATAACATGAAACTGTCTTCCAGAGTAAGGTTTATGCTGAAGGATGCAATAGATCTGAGAAAGAATAAATGGCAGCAGAGGAGGAAAGTTGAAGGTCCGAAAAAGATTGAGGAGGTGCATAAAGATGCTGCTCAAGAACGGCAGGCGAGGCTGTCTCGTGCTTCCAGCATTGGCACTTCTAATAGAAGGGGTTCACCTATGGAGTTTTCTCCTAAAGGTCCTGGTATGTTATCTTCTCCAAGTTCCCAGATAGGTGTTTATCGTGCTGTTCCTCCACAGCAACGCAGTTATGGCTCTCAGGATGTACGATTGGAGGAGAGATATTCCTTTGAGAACAGGATGTCTGTTCCTCTGCCTCAAAGACTCGTTGGTCACGATACTGTAACTCTTGGGCCCCAAGGTGGTCTCGCAAGGGGGATGGCTTTCAGGGGGGTGCCACCAGTGCCTAGCATTCCCTTGGCCGAGATGGAAAGTTCTGGAGATTCACGAAGAATTGAACCTGGCCTAAATGGATTCAGTTCTATGCCAGAACGGACAGCATATGGGCAAAGGGAAGATCACATGCGAAGATATATGCCAGACAGGTTTACTAGTCCGTCAATGTACGACCAATCACATCCACAAGAACGGAACATGAACCATGGAAACAGAGATGTCATACATGAAGTTCGCATTTTTGATAGATCTCTGCCTACTTCTCCATCTACACAAGGCGGCCCCCCAACTCTTATGCCAAGCGTTTCTTCGGAAAAGGTGTATGATGAAGAGCATTTGCGGGATAAGTCCATGTCTGCAGTCAGAGAATTCTACAGGTATCATTTTGTCTGATTGCTGATGTTTCATACTTGTCTTGTGATGTTAAAACTACAGATATGGACATGAGATATTATTAAAAAGATAGAAAAGGGCAAGATGTCCTCGCTCCAAGATGCAAATAAAGTTAAGCCTACAGATCCTTATGAAAAGAAACATAACGAGATATGCAATAACCACTGATTTCCCTGTCCTCTTATTGTATTTAACTGAAGAGGTTAAATTCTTCAATGCTATGTATCCTTTCTGTTATTTCACCTGGTTTTGTATAGTTGGAGATCGAGCAAACAACTCATCTTTGAGAACGAACTTCTATGAGCCATGTAACTATGATAACTTATGACTGGCAAAATCATTTTATGATAACAGATAGCATATCTTCTTTTCTCCTTTTTCTTGGTAAGTGCTACATAAAACAATACCTATGATCCTAGTAAGGATCATACCTACATTCTTCAATCTAATGATGCCATCAATGATTAAGATAATATATAGTTGAAGATAGGTGATCTTCTGCATTATTTTTTTAGGATTTTGTTGGAACTTGTGATGTGTGCTGTTGCAAATAGATTTTAACTGAAATCTGGTTATCTATGTTTTAAAGGCATTTCAATGTCCCTGTCGTCTAGTAATTGCGATATCATATTTTGGAGAACTGTTTTAAAATTTTCTCAAGCAAGAGGAAGAGTGGCATAGAAGAAAACTTAACCAATTACTGTTTAATGACTCAATTTGGCCTTGGATCTCCAGCGAACAATTTTTGGCCATTGATTTCTTATTATTTTGAAAAATTAGAGGGAAATCCTTATATTGCTAAAAAATTCCTTTTGATGCCCCGATTTGTATTTGTAAATTTTTTTGGCTCAAAAAGTAAAAAACAAATGTGAAATACTAGTTTAAATTTGGAAAGCCATATAGTTTGATCAGGAATATTTTTGCGTTCTCGTGCTCTCTATTTTTGGAAATTTTCACTTTTTAGGCCGGACACTTTTTTTGCATGCATATATCTACTTGTATAGAGTTGTGCATATACATATTGCAAATGATTAGGTAACAAAAAGGCCATCACATTTCTGATTTTAATATTTAGGTAGTTATGGTCATCTTTGTGACCTTGTTTGCAGGTACTGGATCAATGACAAATGTGATGCTCATTTGATACAGAACCTAGACATGAATAATGGAAATTTTGTATCATTCTTGTAGTTGACCTCATGCGCAAATTTTGTTTATTTGAGTAGGTTGCTGTCGATTAGAATTCACAAGGAAGTGATCTGCATACACATGAAAATCTACAACCTATTAAGTTTATCTTTTTTCTTTCAGATTCTATGCCTGTGCTTTATCACAATGTTCTTGAACAGTACTACTACATTTCGAATAATTGAGAGTTTAGGTAACTGTGTGCCACCAAAATTTGGTGTTTTGTGAAATAATTGTGGTCAGTAGATACGATGAATAACTTCTTTGGATCTTTTTTTTTTTTGGGTGAAAGATGTAGAGCTGGTTGCAATTTCTCCTCTCCTGTTATATGTTTTTAGGAGATTGCTGTGTTCAATCTGTTGAATGTTATTTGGTTTACGGATGATGTTATATGTGAAATCGTTTTGCCTTTTGAATGGAATGTTATATTCTTATATTCTTTTTGACAATCATATGGATCCCTAATAAGTCTCGCAGAACCGTTAAAAATAATACGTTTTCTTTCAATTTTTACACACGTCAACCAACTTGATCACACCATTCAGTTGTACTATTATACTTGTGTTTTCTTGTTGAACATTAGATGGTGATTATAAGATTTTATTAGTTCCCTGGTTCTTTACTGTCTATACCTTTATTTATTAGGATTATTCTTATTTGATTAAGATTGAATTGAATACGTGTCTTTTCAGCGCAAATGATGAGAATGAAGTTGCTTTCTGCATCAAGGATTTGAATGCCTCAAGCTTCTATCCAACGATTATCTCTATCTGGGTTGCCGACTCTTTTGAGAGGAAGTACGTGGAGAGGGATCTTCTAACAAAGCTACTTATTAATCTTACCAAACCTCGTAGCAACACGATAAGTAAAGCACAGCTCATCAAAGGGTATGCCTTGTCTGGTTTGTGATGAGTAGTGTAAACTTGTATATGAGATTCAACTTTTGACTGGGTTCTGTTCATATTCTCACCTGAACAGGTTTGAAGCTGTTCTTGCTAGTTTGGAGGATACCGTACATGATGCCCCTAGAGCGGCCGAGTTCCTTGGCCATATATTTGCAGAAGTCATATTGGAGAATGTCATTTCATTTTCTGAAATTGGAAAGCTGATATATGAGGGCGGGGAAGAACAAGGGCGGCTTGTAGAAACCGGGCTTGCTGCTGAAGTCCTTGGTAGTATTTTGGAGACCATTAAATCGGAAAAGGATGATTCTGTATTGAATGAAATCCGTTCAAATTCTAACCTGCAGCTAGCAAAATTCCGGCCACCAGGCTCTAATAAATCATCGAGAATAGATAAGTTCATCTAGAGGACCATAGTGTGATGCTAATTGTATCTGGATAAAGAAATTCATGCTCAGTCCTTAGGTCACCAGTTATAAATTTTGGGGTAAATATTTTATTTTTACGTCAGTGGAGATTTCTGTGGGGAAATGTCTGTGATTTTAGGCCCTATTTGATTACACAAATTTTTCCTAGAAGTAGGAAAATATTTTTCATGTTCTTGATTTTGGTTTGTTTGATTGCTAAATTTTCTAGGGAAAACATTTTCCTCCCGATTTTAGGCCTATTTGATTACACAAATTTTTCCTAGAAGTAGGAAAATATTTTTCATTTTCTTGATTTTGGTTTGTTTGATTGCTAAATAAAACATTTTCCTCCCCTCACCTACCCCTATTTTCCTCAAATTCGGTGAAAAGTTTTTCCCACCATTTTGGTGGGAAAAGCTTTTCTAGGCTAATGACGTTTTTGTTTTTTGGCAATGAAAACAAAGTTCATAATTAGTTGTAATTTTTTTTTTTCACTTTAATGGAGAATTTTCATGTAAAACAAAGCCAAACGAATACTAAACTTTGATGAAATAAATGATTTTTTTTATGAATTTTATTTTATTTTTTTTTTTTTGGCAATGGAAACAAATTTTATAATCAATTGAGGAAAAAATTATCACTTTAATGGACAATTTTCATTTAATCAGCAAAACAATTTTTAGGAAAAAAAAATTTCCTGTAAAATATTTTCTTTTCACCAATTTTCCACTTTTCTATCAAACGAATCCTAAATGATTTCACCAAAATTTTAACTAGAAATTGCTAAAAATAGGGTTCATTGAGCATCCATTTCAGTTTTCCTTTTTATTTATTGATCTTTTATATTAATTATTGAAACTAGAGATTTGAGATGAAAGCATTGTACATTTGATGTGGATTGAAATGACAATATAAGAATTGAAGAATATGTATACAAATTTATGATATGGGAAAATGATGCGCTAACGTCAATAGAGATATATGAAGGAATCTAATAACATATATATATATATATATATATATATTGGAGGAGTGACATGGAAATTTTATTTCATTGGAATCATTGTTTATGAGGATTGCTAAAATATTATTGTCACATAACTAAAATATAAGTTTTAAAAATATATTTCTTCAATGAAAGTTGACAAGAACTCTAAAATAAAAATAGATATTGCTTAAAATTCCATTTAGACTTTGAAGATCTATTAGACACGCTAACTCAACAATTTACTTGATTTTTTTTATTTTTTTGAGCATTGGATTTTCTATCTTTACTTTCCATTTTATTTATTTTAGATTGTATAGAGATCCTTAAAAGACTAATTTATAGACTTGATCGTCTATTCACTAGATAATAATATCATGTCGATTGCAAATCATACAACTTGCTTGCCATGTAGACTAGGACCTATGGAATGCATTGGAGATGCTCTAAACTTATCAATTTAACTCATAAGAAATCATTATCGAGAGCAATTTTATTCAAACAACCATCAATTTCAACTATTCACAACTATTATTCATTATTATCTACATATTTCATAAGACTTGCACTACTGTTCCTCTTACCATTCTTCTTTAGAAAGCATTTATAAATTTGTCAAACAGATGCTAAATATTTGTCCATTTCAAGGTATGCTAACAAAATATATTTAGACGAAGATCGTGATTAGGGATAAAATTTGCTAGTCTATGAAAGGTCTAATACGAATAAAATGAGAAGTTAAGGAAACAGATAATGGAATGCAGTCTGCAGCTTTTTTCTTGCAATGACAAACTGATTGGAGAAGAATCTATTTCTTCATATGGCTCTCAAGAGTTCATTTTTGAAAAAAAGAATAGACCTAATCATCTGCACTTTCACTCTCTTCCATCATCTACCAATTTCTCTGATCTTAAATCAGATTATGTGTATGAACCTGATAACCATGGCCTGTATCTATTACAACCTATAGCAACAGCAGCAACTTCAGGACATACAAGTAGAGATGTCAAAATGTGCCAGGTCCAATACGTTGTAACGCCCATAGGCCAAATGCAACCAGCGCGTACTGTGCCAGGCCCAGAATATTTTAGGTACAGCACACCTAAAAGTATGCCCACACCAACAAGTGCGGCTGGGATACTGTAAGCCAGTGTTTGCTGTTTATACCATACTACCATAGATGTGTATGGCATTAATAGTCTCATGGGACCATGAGTATCTGAAACTTAAAAAGGAAACAAGATAAGACACGAAAAAATATCTAATTCTAAATTCTCAAACATCATTGAATCACAACAAAAATCCTCGTCTCAGTTAGATCACAAGCCAGAGACTATTGTTAGACTGATTTATATCAAGAGAAAAGGCATAACAAATTTGAACTCTGTCAAGAAATGTGGATATACCAACTTCAAAGTAGCCTTTTAAGCCGGAAAAATGAAAAAGACCACAAAAAAAAAAAAAAAGGGTGCTGCAAAATTGGGTAAACTTGCATACACGACTTCCTATGCTAAATCTAACCTTGTTATATAATTAATTTGTTACTTGGTTATTGACCAGTAACTATTTTCTGTAAAAACTTTTGTCTTGCAGATGGCTGCCATAAGTTACAATTTTATCACAATAATCTTCATTAACCATTCTCTGAATCATCTGGCACAGCCTAGGACATGGCCATGAATAATTAAGCAATGCAAGTCATAAATAACTAACTCAAAGGTTAATTAACAGCTTCCGAATTTGTGTACTATTTATAGTGAAGAAGAGCATGCCTGCTTTTCATAGAAACTTCCGGATATTGAGTTCGGATTTCTCAATCTTGATTCCGCGTCTGTTTATCACCTCAAGTGATTCTCCAGAAAATAAAAACCCTATAAACCAAATTTGACGTGCAGAATGCAAATAGTTAAGAAGATATCTTGAGAAAAAAATACCAACCTCCAGACTCCAATACAAGGCTTCTGTTGGGGGCGAATTTCACTTCGTTAGACGTTAGCTGAATAATGGGAATAATTTGCCTACTTGATCCAGTTCACGAGACCTTCCCAAATTGAGCATTCGTAGCCTAAATACATGAAGGTACAACAATCATGCTTTCACAATTTTTATGCTCAGAAAAGAAATAAGCAAAGAGGAACTAACCTTACAAGAAAACCAACAGCAGCCAAACAGTATATTACAGAACTACCATTAGATCATTATTACTCATTCATCAAACTCGGCAGGTTCTAGAATGATAAACAGAAATTGGAATAAAATCAAGAACGTGTATTAAGAAGAAAGAGTAATCTCAATTGAGCACAAAATCTGTAACTAAAAAACTCAAAAAGTAATTTCAGAGAAATTTCTCTTATGCCAAAACAAAAATTTAGTGAAAACTTAAATGTAAAATCTAGGAAAAATGTATAAATAAAATATATAAACACAATTGCGGTGAAGAGATTTTAAATCAAGGTGTTTAATCACGTAGCAACTCTCTCCTAAATTTCTTTCTCCATCGAAAAAGAAAAGAAAAAATCACATGACAGAACATATTTACTAATAACTCACAGAAATTTTCCCCAAACCTAGGCAATTATTAATACTTAAGGATATTTTGGACCGATTTCAGCAACTGTCACAATCTTTGCTCAAAATTTGACAAGATATGTCCCCACATGGCAGATGATAAGCACTAGAATAACAAAATTTGCTAGGTTAACTGCAAGTTGAACATAATCTGATCAAACAACACAAACTAGTTGAAAATGAGATTCAAGACAATAAAAAATCATCACCAGTAGAAAACGTCTGTTTTCCTTTCCCCAATTATAAATTACTTTTGACGCATTAAACGTTAACAATATTGTCTTGCTTATTCTGTTTATTGAATTTCGAATCAGTTTTCAGTAGTGGTGCAAAAATCTAAAAATTTATAACTCAAATCCCAAAATGATAGAACTTAACAACGAACATCTAGACATTTGTTACACAACTCCTTAGCCAATTTCAAATCACAAATTAGGCTGAAAACTACAATATCTACAATGAGAATTAGTTCTAAGTCAGTGTCAGAAAACTCAAACTAATTGCATTTGTCAATAATTAAAATCTAGTTGATGTAAACCATGATGTGTATATAATGGTAGCAGCCAAAACTACAACAGTGATAGCTGTGAGGTTATGCTTTAGAAAATCCAGGCTTTGAATCAGATTTGCAGTCAAGAGTTCAGTCGTTATTCAATAAATTTCAAGAAATTTACAGTCCAAAATATACTAAAATGGAAAATACCTTCCAAAGATTATGATCCCAGTATGATCACACACTCCCAGTTAATTTCAATTTTTAGATCCATGCATGGGTCTACCTGGTGGCTCCTTGAATGATGAATTGCCACCACATCCAGGAATCCATATACTCTCATTCCTGATCCACACAACAATTTCTTGCAAGTTTTCAACAGGTGTCTTATTCATGTTGAGTTTAAACTTCTCTGTTGATCACCTTGGAAGGCACGTTGAATCCACCATCAATCAACTCAAGAGAATTAAACCTCGTGCTATGGTTGATTCTGTTTCTATGTATATGGTCATAGGTTATGTACATGAGAAAGTCTATAAAGAGACTTTTTCCCGTTATTTGTTGAGTATGTTCAGCATATAGTTGTAAATCATTATACGCACTGTCCAATATCTTGTATGTTACTTCATAAAAGTTAAAGGAGATCTCACCCAACTTCTGCCCCCACATCATAGCCCTCTGCGGTAACCCTTACTTGATTAGATGAGACAGAAGTAAGTTGGTTGTAACTGTATTTGGAACAAATCTCATCTTAAGCAATTTACCTGTCAAAACCATTGCACGGTGAAGTATGTCATTACAAACCATGCCAGTGGAAAGAAGATCATCAAACATCATAACAGCTAGATTCATTCTCTGACTACTGCAGAGACCATGAAGTCGTATGTTATATGGTGTAATAGCCGGGTCCCATCCACTGGCATGCATTCTGTTCACAAAATTGTCTGCATTTATCAGGTCAAATGCCTTGCAGTATCCGCTAATCAAAGAGTTGTAAGTCACAATATCTGCGGTTAAACCATGTTTATGCATTTCCATGTAAGTATCGATAGACGATTTCATTCTTCCCTGTTTACAGAACCCATTCATGATAATGTTAATGGTGAGACCCCTCTGCCTCATCTCTCTTTCCAACTTTAACGCTTCATTTATTTTTCCAGAGTTGCAGAAACCACAAATTATTAAATTATAAGCACCGTTGTTAGGGTCAAGTCCTTTCCTTGTCATTTTCAAAAATGCATCATATGCCTCTTCAACAAAGCCAGCTTTACAAAGTCCATCAATGAGGCAGAACAAGCAACAGCATCAGGAGCCATTCCAATTGTTTCCATCTCTTCCCACACAACCTGAGCTCCCATCATGTCCCCTTAAAGTATCCATCTAGAACCACATTGAAAGCCTTCTTGATCATCTTAATCATAAGATCCTTAGCTTCTTGAAGCCTCCTCATTTTAGACAAACCTAGAAGCAGTGAAGTGGATGTGGAAGCTGAAGGAGCTATACAAAATTTCATCATTATATTATAAACTTCAAAAACTTTGTCTTCTAGACCTGCTCCACTGTAAGCAGTAATAATGGAGTTAAATGTAACTACACTAAGAGGTATCCCTTTCTCAAGCATATTTTCTAATAAAAAGGCTTCCTCTAATCTTCCAGACCAACATGATCCCGATATAGATATATCAGACAGTGAACAATCTGGAATCAACTCATTACAGGATAAATCCCTCATAATTTTATCACCATCGTCTGCTGTTCCGTAATTATAATGCCCAGAAACTAAGATGTTAAAAGTTACACTATCAGGTGCCATGCTCTTGCTTCTCATTTCTTCATAAAGCATATTTGCCTGATTGATTTCTCTCGCCTGAACGTAGCAATTCATCAAAGCATAGTATGAGATGGTGTTGGGCAACATGCCCATCTCTTGCATTCCATCGTAGATATTTCTTGCTTCCACAATGTTACCCTCCTTGCAGAAGGCACTGATGACCGTCCCAAATGTAACAGTGCTTGGCTTGCAACCACTGTCAACCATCAAACACACCCAATTTAACACATCTGAAGTCCACCCCGTAACACAATATGCATTGATCAAAATGTTATACATATAAACATCTGGTTCACATCTAAACTTCTTCATTACATGCAACAAACTTTCTCCAATCCTAACAAATCCTCTTCTACAGAAGCCGACGATCATGACATTATAAATAGAAATTGAAGGGCACGTCCTTTATGAACCATATCCCTGAACAACTTCCAGACACTACCATAATCACCAACCCTAAACAACAGCTCTAAAAGAATGCTAATAGCTGATAAACTTGGCCTGCCTCCAGTCTCCCTCATCCTCCCCAGAACATCTATTGCTTGTGCCCCCATCTCTGCATTTGTGAAGGCATGCATTAATGAATCAAGAACCAAAAAAATCAGACACATAATGTTCTCTCCACATAAAGTCTACCACCTCAATACTCCTATTCACCCCTGTTCTCCTAATCACCCATGTAAGCACATCTTGTGCTAGAAACCTCAAGTCCTCAGCCGCAAATAAATGTGCAGCAATGCAAATTTGCCAGATCACTCTTTCCAATTTATCTTGAAATACAAACTTGAAAAATGCAAACGCAGCCTGCCGTTTTTCAAGCATTTTCATGATTTCTACAATTATATACGGGCAGAAATTAATCGCCAGTTTCTGTAAGAGAGAACCCTTTATCATTTTTGCTATAGCAAAATCAATTTTACGCCTCTCATTCGAATTAATCATTGTGCTTGAAGTGTTATAAAAATTCTTAAAGGGCGAAAAATGTTCAAGAAAATCAAATTTGGAATCAAAAGAAAAAGAATTTACGCTATTGTAGTAAGAAGATTGAATAGACTCGGAAGTTTCTAGTGTCTGTTGTGGAACTGAGAAAGAAAGCAGGTTTTGTGAAGTTGAGAGAGAAAGGGAGAGTGAGAAAGAGCTATATACCTTGAGAGTGATGTGAAGTCTTCGCACAGTGGCATTCATCCGGAGTGTTCACCACAGTTCTCGTCGGAGATGGGGCTTGTGCCTACTGGCGCATTCCCGGTCAAAATAATAGAAGGAAATTGACGTTTGAAATGTGTTTTTGAAAGGCGAAAAATTCATAAATCCCACTTGTCCTATTTCAAAAATAAGAAAATAATTTTCACATTTTAAAAATCAGATTTTTGATCTATACATACACACATATATAAATATTTATTTATATATATAAATATATAAAAAATAAAAATAAAAATATATATATATATAACCCACCCACTTCCACCACCCCCACTACTCCGACGACTACTCCGATTCCGGCGACTATTCCGACGACTGTTCCGGCGACTATTTTGGCAATTACTCCGATTCCGACGACTACTCCGGCGACTGTTCCGATTTCGATGACCATTGATGGTCACAGCTTGCCTGATGTATGGTCACAGTCCAGGTCACGAGTCATAAGTCACAACTCAGGTCACAAA
>CAIGRF010049082.1:3835-17177 GCA_903798235.1 Fraxinus ornus | reverse complement strand
AACTTGGATTGTAGTTCGTGATCATTCAAGTTCAAGAAAAGCTAAGGAGTGTGTGAAATTCATCAAGGTAAAATTCTATCACAGTTTTTATCTAAACACAAAGCGAATCCTTGTATGGGAATTAAAAAATTGTTTTAATTCTACTGTGTACGCATAAGTAGATTCCCAACACTTAGTTCTTTCATGAAAAACTGGGTTGGCTGCTATGTGAAGGGCAATTTTGTTGTCGCAGAATAAGATAGCAGCCTGTGGATGATTAATTTTCAAGTCTTGGAATAAATACCAAAGCTAAGTGAGCTCACATTATGCATTTGCCATTGCCCTATACTTTGCTTCTGCTAAAGACCTATATATTATGCTTTGCTTATTTGATTTCCAAGATATCAATGACCTTCCAAGCATCACAAAATATCATGTGACACTTCTTTGTGTATCTGGACAAGCTCCCCAGTCTGAGTCACTATAAGCATTAAACTGTGATTCTGACTTATCAGGGAACAACAATCCTTGTCCTGGTGCATCCTTTATGTATCCCAACACCTTGTTAGCAGCATTAAGATGCGAAGTACGAAGGGCACTCATGAATTGGCTTAATAATTTTACTGAGTATGAAAGGTCTGGCCTAGTAATTGTTAAGTACAACAACCTTTCAATAAGCTTTCTATACATACTGAGATCAGGAAGTGGCTCTTTATCAGTTTTAGAAATCCTCACATTTTGATCCAAATGTATCTTTGCTGGCACACTCCCTATTATTTTTGAGTCTGATAGAATGTTTGAAGCATACTTTCGTTGGCAAACATAAACTCCTTTGTCAGACCTTGCCACCTCTATTCCCAAAAAATATTGAAGTGTCCCAAAATCTTTGATCTTGAATTTCCTATCAAATAAAGCCTTAAGAAAGTCAATGATGTTCATATCATTGCTGGCCACAATTATGTCATCTACATAGACAAGAATGGCAGTGAAAGAGCTCTCATTAGACTTTGTAAATAGGCTCTAGTCTGCCTTTGATTGAGTGAACCCTTGCTCAAAAATGAAAGTTGAAAGCTTTGAGTACCATTGTCGAGACGGTTGTTTGAGGCCATATATGCTCTTCAATAGCCTGCACACCTTTAAATGCCCTGCATCAGGATAGCTACGAAGTATTTCCATGTACATCTCTTCATCTAGATCCCCATGTAGGAATGCATTATTTACATCAAATTGATGTAAATGCCATCATTTTACAGCTATAATAGCACGAAGATCCTAACAGTTACCATTTTTGCTACTGGTGAAAAGGTCTCATGGTAGTCTAATCTCTCTTGTTGTGTGTATCCTTTTACCACAAGCCTGGCTTTGTACCTTTCAACATTGCCATCAGCTTTATACTTCACCTTATACACCCATTAGCACCCAATAGATTTCTTGTTCGGAAGAAGATCCGTTACAATTGAAGTGTTATTCATCTCAAGGTCTGCAATTTCAGCATTCATGGCCTTACACCAGTCAAGTGAAGTTAGTGCTTCTTGGTATGTGTCAGGCTCGATGTGTGTAGTTATGGAAGTTATAAAAGCTTTGTGTTTACTTGATAATCTTTGGTTTGATATGGTAGCATTGAGAGGAAAAGATTTACCTTGAATGTGAAGACCTTTGTCCTTGTCCAACTTCTGTGATGGATGAAATGAGGCCTGCTGACAAATGTAGTTCTCAAGATAAGTGGGGGTTCTTTTAACTCTTGAGGATCTTCATGTTGGCTGATGATTGTTTATGACGTTGTCAAATGATTCCTGCCCAGGTTCTTGAGAGTTTGGTAAGGGAGATGACTCTATAGGATAGCTATTTGGTTCATGAATTGAGGGACAATTTTCATGATATTTCTATCCGTTACTACTTCATTAGTAATGCTTGTGGGAGAAGAAGGGATATGGTGTTCAGTTTCAGTGTTAGTGTGTATAGGTTGTGACAATTTTATTGTTCCATTTTCAGATGCATTCTTGTCTTTGTAAATGAATTGGTCCTCATAAAACACTACATTTCTTGAGATAAAAACTCTCTTGGATTCAAGATCAAGAGGTTTCTATCCTTTTATTCCAAAAGGATATCCCAAAAATATGCACTTCTTGGCTCTGGCTCAAACTTAGCCATGTGATTAGCCAATGTTGAGGTAAAGGCAAGACATCCAAAAACCTTGAGATGTAAAAAATCTGGCTTATCTTGAATAAGATTTCAAAAGGAGTTTTGTTCTTATGCAAATGTGAAGTTGTTCTATTTATCAAATATACTGTAGTAAGGATGCAATCATTTCAATACATCATGAGGACAGAACTTTGGATTTTTAGGGCTTTTGCAACATTAAGAATATGTTGATATTTTCTCTCTATTATTACATTTTGTTGTGGTGTCTCAACACATGTTTTCTGGTGTATAATTCCCTTTTTATGGTAGTATTCTTTCATTACAAATTATCCTCATTGTCTGTTCTAATCACCTTCACTTGTGACTGGGATTGAGTGTTAATCAGAGCACAAAAACCTTGCAAAGTTGCAGTTGCATCTGATTTAGCTCTTAACATATATACCCATGTACTCATACTAAAGTGGTCAACTATGGAAAGAAAGTATTTGGATCCATCATAACTAGTTTTTGTGCAAGGACCCTACATGCCACAATGTATGAGATCGAAAACTTTCTTAGATTTATGATAACTAACAGAGTATGGTAATCTATGCATTTTAGCCATAGGACAGACAGAGCAAGGTTCTTTAAGCTTAGGAATGCAATTGATATTGAACAAATCTAATCTAGAAATAGATGGATGTCCCAACGTGTAGTGCCAGAGATCAAAATCCTTATTGTTGCTATGTCTGCTGACATAGAAGTTCTGTTTGGAACAAGAGAGAAGGGTTCTGTTAAAGCTGAAGGAGAAACTTGAGTTTGTAGCAAATGGTACAGCCCCTGCCTCACTTCACCCATTCCAGTCGTTTTCAAAGTCGAAATGTCTTGTACAAAACATTTTCTACAAAAGAATGAGACAACATATAGAAGGCTCTGTTAATTTTCTAGCTAATATCAAATTGAATGCAAAAGATGGAACATAGAGCACATTATTTAAAATTAAATTCTCTATGATTTTTACAGTTCCTATGTGTAACATTAACCAGATCACCATTTGGGAGAGAGACTGAATAAGATACTTTAGCTGGGCTGGGAGATTTCTATAAAATGAAGTGCAGCAGATCGAATGGTCTGTTGCACCTATGTCAATTATCCATGGTGTGTTAGGACCTTTACTAGTTTTGACACCATAGGCAGATAAGTAAGAAGAAATACTAGAGATTTTTGAAAATTGTGTGTCTGTGTGGGTTGTGCTAGTGACGGATTTGTTGTTTTGTGAGTGCAATAAAGCTAGAAGTTGTGCATGCTGCTTCTGAGTAAGTGTCAACTGATGGGCATTATCAGTATCTCATTGTCCTTGTAAGGAAACAGACTAGCATATGCTTTTTCCCTTTCCATATAATCTGTGTCTAGGAGGGTATCCATGAACCTTATAGTATTTGTCCACAGAGCGCCCTGCCTTATGGCATTGGCTGCAAGTTGATTTGTTGGGAATTGCTTTAGTGCATCTCTCTAGTGAATGTCCAGGCACCTTACAAAAAGTGCAGTAGTATTTTCTCTGTCCCATCGCATTCTGCTTTGTTGAATTACAGGAGATTTCTCTGGTTGCAAGGGCCATGAAGTCTGGTACAGGGATATCCATTGAGATTTGTCTCCTTTTCTCCTATTGTTGTATTATGGAATATACCTCATTTAGTAAGAAAATACTTGATCAGCAGAATTTGAGCCTTGATTGCCTTATATGAGTCATTCAGCCCCATCAAAAACTTCATCACCCAATCTCTTTGTTGGTTCTCAATCACAGATTTGAAACCTCCACAAGTGAACTTAAGAATGGACTCACAGTTCATCAATTCATCAATGAGTGTCTTATATTTTGAGAAGTACACACTTACCATATTTTCATTCTGCATTAGAGTAGCAATAGACTGCTTTACTTCATAGAGCCATGGGGCATTTTATTGTCCTCACTGATGCTTCAGGTCCAACCATAGCTCATGAGCCGTGTCTGCATAAAGTGTGCAAGACTTGATATCAATGGACACAGTGTTTTATAGCCAGGCAATAACTATGTCATTGTAACGTAGCCAGTGTTCTATTTGTAGGCTGTTGGAATCTGTTGGTTCACAAAGGCTTCCATTGATGAAGCCAAGTTTGTTTTTAATTCGGAGTGCCATTTTTATGGACCTTGCCCAAGCATAATAGTTGGTGTTGTCAAGCACATGAGTGACCAGTATTGCACTTGAGTTGTCGTTTTCCTGAATATAGTATGGACTGCTGGGATGAGTAGGATCATTAAAATGAATGTTTGGTACTAAATTGGAGTTAACATTTTGCTTAGTGTTTGCATTCTGATTTGTTGTTTCCATTGCAGTATTTTGATTATCAGCCATAGCTAAGGCTTTGATACCATGTAAAAAGATGAAGAAAATGAAGAAATGAAATGCTCTACTTATAGAAGATGAAGCAGGATAAAACCAGTTGAATTTGTATTAAGAAAATTGAATTGATTACGTATATTCAACAGCACATCATTATGTATACAATGAATAAGAATAATCTAGAACTCTACACAAATGAACTGATTGGCTGAGAAATAAAAATTCTATACAGCAGAAATCTAACAAAAAGAATGCTGTACAACTGATACATAATAGAAAGAGAAAAATGGTCTTCAATCTGCTTCCTTAACAGTAACATTTCTACCATTCACCATTACGTTTTATTTGATGCCTTTTTTCTTTGCTGATCATCAGTTTCATTGCTGTTGGTTATGCCGACTCAGTGTTCCATATTTCAATACCTTAGCCCTACATGTCTTATCTACATCGTCTCAAACAACCACAAATTATCCATTGTTCAACTCCGACTTTATGACTGAAAGACAAGAGATACCCAAAAAGTTAACAACAAATCAAGAATTTCAATGGGGGCTACAATGTGGGCCATTTTTTTCAATGTTAAAAGACTTTTGTCGGGCTTGGGTTAAAATTTATGGGATACTATTAATCTATTGATAACCCTAAACCCGAAGTCGACCTTGGGCCTCCTCAATTAGCCCAATTATGTGTGCTACTGAGGTCGAAGTCGATGTCCGATCTTATTCACTGATGACGTAAAACCCGAACCTGACCTCATCCCTTTGCTTACTGGGCTCCTCGGCCCATTGTATGAGGCCAGGGTCAAGTCAGGTCAGGCGACTTCGTTGATCTCACGATCCCTACCTCACGTGCTTCCCTCCAACCACACGTGACCATAGAATACTAGTTCAACTAACCCATTAAACCTCCAACTTACCATAAAATTCATCTTATCTCAAAATAATACAATCTTAGCACAACACAAACATCTCTTATAAGGGAATATTAGTCCGTCTAGGACTTAACCACCAGCCTCTATAAATAAGTATCCCATCCTCATTATCTAGGTACATTTTTCATAAGCATTCGTAGGGATGGCAATTCGAACTGTTAAAATCGAAAACTGTGGTTAAACGAACAGAATGAGGCGAAAAAAATCGAACCAATAGTGCATGGGGCGGTTATGGTTTTGGTTTTAATGAACCGCTTCATTTAGGGGCGGGTATGATAGTTAGCGATGGTGCCCCACCCTGAACCGATTACCAGTTAAAAAAAAAATTTATTGGACAATTGGGCTTTCCATTATTTTTTCTCAAAATTAACTACGCAATTTTGACAATTGGGCTTCCCAAAATTTTGGCCTAATTAACATTAAGTAAACCTTAACCCAATAACACAGCCCACTGCCTAGGTAGCCCAATTTCAATATACCCTACACGTTAAATTAAAACTCAGGTTTACAGTCTCCAGACTACACTTCTCCTCCACTCAAATTCGTCGCCGCCCTCACCAGTTCTGGGTATGGTATAGTTTCATGTTTCTTGAGTGCTTGTATTACACCTTAAGTTTGGTAAATAATTTTGTGCATCGAATTCTTATTTTAGGAGCTCAGTGCAATTGTCCTTGCTCGCGAAAAACAGACAATTGCAAAAACGAAATCGTGCAGAATCAAGCGATTTAATTGACACTATTATTTATGCGATGGAGTTGTCTCCAGCAATTCCAGATCTGAAAGTTTCACATGTTAGTTTTCTCTTGAATTCAAATCATTCAATTTTTAAATCAAATCAATGTTACTTTCTGTTCATAAATTGTATTTTTTGTTCATCAAATCAATGATTAGTTTATCAGAATTCTGTTTGTTTTAATATGCAGTTGGATGTTTATTTAATCTTAAAAAGACAGTGGAAGCGCTTTATAAAGACTTTAGAAGCTTTAATGTATGCTCGGGATTGGTTTTGGACTGATATTCATGGTAGGATTTATTGTTGTATATTTGTTATTCATGATGCACTTTTATTTATTGCTAATTTTTTTTCTCTATTGTGTGTACAAAATTCTGCTCCTTCATCATACTCCGGATCTTGTGCAAGGTTTAGTGAGGAGGACATTGACGAAGAGGTACATTTTTTTGGTTTAAATCTTTTGTTAAAACCATATTTAATTAGGTAAAATAGTTGTATTATTACTCTAATTACATTTCTTATTTACTATATAGAAACAACTTTGAATCTTGAATCTTATCTATGCTAGTAAGAGTTGTGGGGAAGAATGAAGATTGATCTATGCTAGAAAGAGTCTTGACCTATGTTGATAATATTGTTTATTAAATTTGATTTTTACATTTGAAAGTTGGGATATTGTTTGCATTTTCATTTGAGATATTGTTTGCTAAATTGGCTTAGTATTGTGTTTTTATTGACTTTTTTTCATAATTTTTTTTTTTCAATTTGACGATTGGAGTTTTGACTTATAAAAAATAATTTATTTTCGTGGTTATTAACCGAACCGAACTGACTTTCGTGGTTATGGTATGACAAAAAATTTGGTGGTGCGGTTATGATTTTGACCGAATCGAACCGTTGTCATCCCTAAGCATTCGACATAAGTTTCTCTTGAGCACTTGTCTGAGTTAAGCATCGAATGGACGACGAGAACGCACCTCGACACCTTTAAGGTATTGAAGATCGGGTCAGGTGGAGCTCATCCACCTAGTTCGAGTCCACTCAAGTACGAATTTTGGTAGCATCATCCATTATGTGTATTTTTTTCAATGTCAAAAATTAAGTGTCCGCCCCGGAATATAGGATTACATTGATATGATTGGATTTTATTAAAGTACAGTGTTTGATACTATTTAGCATTAATTAACGTACAAGTATTAATAAATGTATTAAACAAATTAAAGTTTCTCAAGTAATTTTTTTACGAATATCATCCGGGTAACTTACTATAAAGTAGGAAAATTAAAAGTAATTTTTATGTCAAAATAAGTAATTTAACTTTTATTAATAAAAGAATTATAATTTATTTACTTAATTTTTGTCTACAACATATTTGGATAACATATTTTTCTTTTAGGTCCGTTTGATTGTAAATGTGAAAAATTGATGGAAAGAAAATGAATTTTAGGGAATTAAATTGCCTAGAAATTGTTTTATTGGGAATTGTAATTAATTGTGTTTAATTGGTATAATTTTCGACCTGAAAAATATTGAAAGTTTGGTATCTGTTTAACTTTATTTTTTATGAAAATTGTCCATGAAAGTGATAATTTCTTCTACCATTGGGTCTAGAATTTGTTCTAATTACAAGAAAAATAAAAATAAAAGCTTTAAAAAATTACTCTACCGAATACTATTCGTTTGGCTATGTTTTGCATCAAAATTGTCCATTAAAGAGATTTTTTTTTTACCATTATTGATAGAATTTTTTCCAATTACAAATAAAAAAAAAAATTTGAAAAACCAATTCCCACCCATAAATCAAGGAAAGTGGCACGTGAGAGCCAAAACCAAGAAAACAAATTGCCTAAAAAAAGGGTATCAAACATGCAAAAGCGGAAGTTGGAATTTCTTTTCCATTTTCCATGAAAAAAATGGTGAATCAAACATAGCCTAAGTTAAAATTACTCTTTTATAACTATCACAATAAGTTAAATTATAATTAACAAAAAAGTCATTTATTTAAAGCATACTTACAAAAAATAACTTTGTTACTTATACAAATTTATTTACTTATAAGCAAACTTTCCTATTTCAGGACCTGTTTGATTCATATTAAAATTTTCATTTTCATTCTTCTATTCATTTTCAATTACACATTCTTTAATAAAATAATATTTTCCATCACATCAATAACTTTTCCTTTTTTTTTTTAACCACACATTCTCCATCAATTTACTATTCCAAAATAATGTGGATCAAACACACAATTGAACTATTTTTTTCACTAATATACACCACATGGTGAATTAGCCTATGTTTGGACTTTTCATTCTTCTACTTATTTTCAACCACACGTTCTTCAATTAAAATAATATTTTACATCTCATCAGTAACTTTTCTTTTTTTTCAATCACACATTCTCCATCAATCTACTATTCCAAAATAATGTGGATCAAACACACAATTGAACTATTTTTTTCACTAATATACACCACATGGTGAATTAGCCTATGTTTGGACCCCATTAAATTAAAGTTATTTATCTTTTTATTAACCACACATTTTTTTAAAAAAAATATAATATTACACGTAAATCTATATTTTTTCCTTCTTTTTCAAATATTTATTCTTCAAAAAAAGAAAATGCTTTTATTAGACATTTTTTTTTATTAAAACCCTGTTTAGTATAGCTAAAAATTATATTTTTAATAGAATTTGATAAAAAAAAAAATGATGAAATGTGTCTTTGTAAAGTAGTGTACCATGAAATTACGTGGTTAAAATTAGTTATTAAGTTTAACTTAGATTAAAATCCGCTAAACAGAGGCTATAAAAATTCAATCTAACTTTTTTGCCTAAAGTCATTATATGGAAGACAAATGTTAGAACTCTGTGACTTACAAATATTACAAAGCTCTTTCGAGTAAAACTTTTTGCAACTTGATTTTTAATTCGAGAAATAATTTCTTGCTCTATTGCTACTGATTCTCTCCAATACGATGAGTTAATTGTGTACTTAATTTTAAAAAGAAGAAAAAAACTTGTAACAGTAAGTCATGAGAAGAAGAATTGTAGATTAAGTCACTGTTTAGTAGCAATTAAAATCAATTTTTTAATAAATTTTGATAAAAAAATTGATGAATGTTTGATTAAAAATTGTGAATTTCATAAAATACGGTATTGAAATTAATTATTGATTTTGATTTTTAATTAAAATTAAAATTTTAATCTCGATCAAAGATGAGTTAAATGGCGTGTTCGATAGAGATTAAAATCTTATTAAAATTAAAAAACTAGTCGTTATTGTTGACTTTTGTTAGACGAGTGAAACCCAATAACGACTATATTTTAATTTTAATTGAATTTTAAACTGTACCAAACAAGCTCAAAATCCGCAAGAATTGCTGATGACTTGGATGTCAGCTGGTGGGGTCCTTGGCTGTAGAGACAGCTAAGCCACGTGAGAGAGAGAAATTGTGAGTCTACAGAAACAGATCAGTATCGCTATGAGTGGGTCCCACGTGTGATGTTGCCACCTCTGATTGACAGCTGTCATGGATATATTTATTTCCTATTCCACCCCTATCATTCTCCACCGCTTCACGTAACTGTGTTGTTTTACTTGTTGGCTTGCCTGTAGTTGTTGATTACCGTCTATTTTTTATAATTTGATTGGAAAACAATCATGCCAACTAACCCATTATTGGAATGAGGAAAGTACGTTTATGACACTCCATGTGTCAAGGATAATAGGGACAATTACGTCTTTTCGTACGGATGTTCGTTTTAATGACTAATTAAAGGGTGGTTATATTATACTACTTTTTAAATTGCATTAAAAGTCACCAATTTTTTTTGCTTATTATTGCATTTATATCCTCACACTTTATCATTGAATTTTAATCCTCACTTATTCAATAAATAATATATCTACGCCTTTTCAAATACACTGTTAGTGTACTCTGAAATGAGAGACGAATATTATATTACGGAACAACTATTAATTTCTGTTCGTTTTCAAATTGAGGCAAATTAATTTTTAATGACCTAATTAAGATTTCACTAAAAATTCAATGACCATTGATGAAATATTGTACCCTAATAATGGAGAAACACTAATATATCATATAATAGAAAATACTTTCCTTATTTTGTGGAAAACAAAAAAGTCTACTTCACCAAAGAAAATGTTTTCCTTAAAAACAAGGAAAATTAGGCATATTTTTAAAAGTTGAAAAATATTTTCCATTGAAAAAATAGCAATCAAACACTTCAAAGTAGGAATTTGGATGGAAAATTGACATTTTTCATGGAAAATAAAAAATCTTTTAGAAAAGAAAATGTTTTCCTTATTTTGAGAAAAACAAAAACCTACTTCACACAAAAATAAAATGTTTTCCTTAAAAACAAGAAAAATTAGACATATTTTCAAAAGTTGAAAAATATTTTCAAATGAAAAAAGCAATCAAACGCTCAAAAGTATGAATTTGCATGGAAAACTGACAATTTCATGAAAAATAAATGTAATCAAATACACCCTAATTTTATTCATTATTGATATGTGCCTCCCAACCCTTTTAATTAATTCCCTTGATTTGGATACAAAAACAATACACACAAGACACAATTTGCTGACATTTGAATTTATTGGAAGACCACACAAAGCCAACCTTCGCATTCAACATTATTGTTCAGATAAGAGAGGTTCTTTCTTCTTTCTTTCTTATTCTTCTTCTTCAAATTCTCATTTCAAGCATGCATAGTTTGTTATTTCTTATGTTTTATCACTAGTAACTTTTACTTGTACTTACGTTGTGATTTTCCTTTTGTGTGTGGCGCGCGTATTTATATAGAGTTTAAAAGTTTCGGGTCGAATAGAACAACAGCAGTTGATCGAAGATGGCGAATTATTGGAAATCCAAGGTTCTTCCGACGATCAAGAAAGTTTTTGATAAAAACAGCCCCAAGAAGACCGCTGCAGCGGAAGCTTGCAAGCTTTTCGATGAGGCTAAGGTAGGAACTTGTATTAATTTTTACGAATGAATATCTAGTATTTATCTTCGATAACTCCTTTATTAACGTAGTTTATTTTTTTTATTCGATTCAGGAGCAATACGCAAAAGAATTCGAAGAGAAAAAGACTGAGCTTCAACCCAAAGTTGTCGAAATCTACGAGGCTTCATCCACTGAGATCAAAGTACCTTAACCCTCTTTTTTTGACTTCGAGTTCCATATTAAAATATCAACTGTTATAAGAAAGTTAAAGTTCTTACTCAAATCATTAACTTGATAATTATTTTTCTGAATAATCTTTATTCCTACAGACTTTGGTGAAGGAACCCAAAGAGGCAGGTCTCAAGAAACATTCAGCAGCAGTTCAAAAATTCCTCGACGAGCTTGCCAAGATTGGTACTTAATAAATACTAATTAATTAGTGAAACTGCAAATTTTTATCATGATTATTAATCATGTTTTTTCCTTATCCTTGAAAGAATTTCCGGGGACAAAACCAGTGTGTGAAGCAGCTTCCAAAGTCGGGCCTGCGTATCTACCAGGTCCGGTTTTCTTCGTGTTTGAGCAAGTCTCTACGTTTATAGTGACAGAGGAGAAAAAAGAAGAGGCTGCACCGCCAGCCGAGGCTACTCCAGTGAAAACTGGAGAAGATACGAGTGGCTGCACAGAGGTGAAAGAGAAGGATATTGTTGTGGAAGAAGAGAAGAAAGAAGAAGCACCGGCTGCTGAGGTGGCTGGGCCGGCCGGCGCTTGTGCGACTACGGCTGAGCCACCAAAGGTTGAAGAAACACCACCACCTGCTCCAGCAGCAGAGCCGGCAAAGCCTTGATGAAAGAAGCCGGAGTTGAGATCAGTTGTACCGCAAAAAATGTTGACACCTCAATAGGGGACATCAAGTTTCAGCTAAGAAGCCTGGCTGGTGGAAGATTATTTTTACAAATTATTGTTTGAATGAAAAAAAAAGATGATTTGTTATATATTCTTTGTTTTTTCTTTCTGCTTCTTCCCTTTTCCATTGTATGAAACCATTGAAATTTGAACGTTTCGTTTATGTTGTGTATTATTGTGAATTGTACCCACAGTTTGGCATTTGTATACGTTAAAGAAAAATAATTACTGTTCTATTCGGGGATTTTTTTAATCTAATCTCTCTGTGTCAAGTCATGTGGAACTTCTATTTTTTAAAGAAAACATTAAAATGTCCCAAACAACGTGAAGGTAATATGTTGAGAAGAAGAAACAAAATTTTAAAAGACGACAACGCCTAGGAATTTACGTATCAATCGGTTTTTGAATGGTCTCCATTTTTCAGAAGAATGTATATTGTCTCAATTATTTGTTTAGAATAAGTTTTACTAGTCAGTTAGAACTTCCTACGTCCAGTTTTAAATACCGTTCTGACTGACACAATTAAACAGTTTAGTATTCAACGAGTTTTTGTTAATTGTGAAAATAAACAGTAATGAACACGAGATTTATATGATAAATTCTTAAGCGAAACGAGTTATGTCAATTGTGAAAATAAACAGCAATGAACACAAGATTAATATGATAAATTCTTAAAGGAAACATCCACAGACTATTTGCCATGGGTAAAATAATCCATTATCAAATAATCAAAGATACAATAGTTTCGATTTAGTAATTTTGTAAAATTAACTAAAACAATCAAAAGTAAATAAAGAAGAACTCCCTCATTTTTTTCTTCCTTTTGACTTGTTATAAAAGTGAAATCAAACCCTCCAATCTTGATTTTATTGTCACTTCACTATTGTATTCGGTAACGTCAAGTAGCATGTTTGAGTAGGATTATAGCACTAAACATTTAGGCCCTGTTCTTTTTGTCGTTTTCAAGTCGTTTTCTGTTTTCGATTTTTCAAAACAGTGAAAACGCGTTCTCTTTTCTATTTTCGAAAATGCGTTTTCGAAAACAAAAAAAAAATCAACAGAAAACTCAAAACGTTAAAAAAGACGTTTTGGCCATTTTCCGCCCAAAACACGCTCAGAACGAAAACACGGGAAACAACCTATTTTCCTTCTCTCTTCCTCTTGCTTGAACCGCCTCCTCCTTCCATCAATATTTTCCACCACCTGCCACCTAAGTTGCCGGAACCCCACACCACCGGCACCCCCTCACCTCCCTCTACAACCTCCGACCATCGCCTGCCCACCAGACCGCTGGAAACAGCTCCAATTCCCATC
>CAIGRF010048782.1:6474-16635 GCA_903798235.1 Fraxinus ornus | reverse complement strand
TTCGTCCCCATGATTTTCGTGGCTCGATCACTTAATTGCATGGCTTCTTTGGGTTGTTTCGAACCTCGACTCATCTTCGAACCCGTCCTTGATCCCTTGTCAATGCTCCTCGATTCTTCACTCGTTTGAGACCTTGTCTGGATCACATCATAAGTGCTCTTCCAATGGCCAAGAAAGGTCTTCACAAGATTAGAGGAATATTTGAATCTCCTTCCATGTCAAAAATGATGAAATTTATAGGGAAGATGAATTTATCAACCTTGATTAGCACGTCTTCTATAATTTCCTTTGGTCTTTTGATGGACCAATCAGCCAGTTGTAAAACAATTGGTTGTAGGCATTGCTTTTCCCAATTCAATAGTCATGTAAACAAAGAGTGGCATTAAATTAACACTGGCACCTAAATCACATGATGAACGCACAAAGTAATTCTAACAGCTTGTCTAACTTCAAAAACTTGAAAGTTCTTGAAAATCTCCACAAACTTGACAAATTGATTGTCTAACTTCTTTTTCTACAATCGTTGAGGAAAGGGAATTGGTGGTACATAAGCCTTGATGGGGCTTGGTGCTCTAACTATGGAAGTTTCTTTTCTAATTTCCTCTTAATTTGCAATTGGTGCAGTTGTTCTTCTTTATTAGTTTCTTCAACTTCTACCTCATTGTCTTTTATGTCTTTCTGCCTCACGTGTATCTCTAGCAGTTGTACTTCACTTCTAGTTGTAATAGCTTGTACTTGCTCCTTTGGATTTATCATCGTATTACCTAGTAATGTCCCTCGTGGGTGTTCTGTAAGATGTTGAGCTATCTGACCAATTTGTGTCTCCAATTTCTTGGTAGATGCCAGCTAATTCTGAAAGTTTGTGTCAATTTGCTGGAATACCTTGTTCGTCATTTGCATATATTGATTGAACAAACTTGGGTTATATGTTTGGCCATATGGGCTCTGTCTCCCAACCATATGAAGTTCGGGTGCCGTCTACAACCTGGGTTATATGTTTAGCCATATGGGTTGAAATTGCGGTAGCTATTTTGAATGAAATTCACTTTTCTTCAAAAAACCCATAGACAAGCCATTTTCTATGGGATGATTGGTTCTACAATTTTCACATACGGGACTAGTTATCACTGTATGCTCCTTGGGTTTGTTGGAAAGTCTGAATTTTCAATCTGATGTTTGCTACTTTTGCTAGTGGGAGAAACTTGTTTCAGAATTTTCTACTTAGTTCCTCCCATATAGTAATACTTCCATGAGTTTCAGAATCTAACCATTCCAATGTAGCATCTCGCAATGTATAGTAAAATAACCTCAGCTTGATCGAATCTTCATTAACCTATGGAGCATGAAAATTCTTGCAATTTTTAAGGAATTTGGATATATGTGATTTCGGATTTTCATGAGGTATACCATAAAATTGGAGAGTGTTGTTGGTCAAGTTGATCCAATCCACCCTTATATAAAAGTTGTTTACCCCAAAATTTGGATATAATATACTGGAGTGCACGGGTGCTACTATGGGCATCAAGAACATTGAAATCGGCAAGTCCACTTCATTTATTCCCACTCGCTCATGTTGTTGATCCAGTGGTGCCGCTACTCTCTCAGCAACTTATCTAATTGGCTGTATAGGAGTTGTGATATTTTGATCGTCAACCATTTGATGTTGTTGATTTGTTTATGTTGATGTTCTTTAAGTCTTCGTCTGAAAGTACGTTCTATCTTCGGATCAAACTCTTCGAGATCGTCACCTTGGGCATGAAGCATGCAACGAACACCTTTTATCTGTTAAAAAAATAAATAAAAAAAATAAGACCTAAAGTAAATACCCCCGGCAATAGTGCCAAAAACATGTTGCATTTTTCTATCACAAGTAGACAATATCGTAACAAGTAATATAGTGGACCTTTTAGTCTGGATTATCGTTCCCACAAGAACTATACTTCAGAATTTAATTAGAATTTTCTAACTCCTATTTGATGAAAGCAAATAAAGAATAATATGTTGTTGTGAATTTTTGATTTAAACAATTGAAATTAAGTAAAAATGCACACAAAAATTGGTTGAGAATTCAAATAATGAACAATCTCACATATTGATCACCTTTAAGTCTTAATTGAAGATTCAAGAGTCTAATGTAGTGTTCGATCGAATTCTTCAATGATATTTAATATACCCTCTTGAGTTTTCATTGAGCCTATCTAATTAATTCAATCACATATCTCTATGTGAATCTACTTTAATTAAATAAAATATTGGTTCTAAGAATTCAAATGATGATCGCAATATTTAGTATATGTATCTCTACACGTTATACTAATATATCGAATTTTACTATATAGTCTAAATCTTAAACTCACATCTCAACTTGTAACAGGTTCAGCAAATTATCAAATTAGTGATCAAGTAATTCAATGCATTAAACTTATAGAAAAATCAACACATGTATGATAAAATACCAAGAATCTTAAATAAGAAATAAATGGTTTCAAATAGATTATATTGTTCGTCCTAGTATAAAATTTAGCTACTCATAATAAATGGAGAACAAAAACAAGAACAAGAAGTTGTTATTGAATACATCACCGAATTTTGAATATAGATGAAGAAATAGAAATAATGTTTGCACCAAGATGTACTTCATCTTCCAATCAATGCTTCGAAATATGAATTTATTGCCGTTTTCCTCCCTTAAATTGCGTTCTTCAATTTCTCGTTCTATTTTCTTTTTCTTAACGTCTGCTCCCTTCAAAAAGTGTCAAGTAATGTCCCTTTTATAGTCTTATCCACGGTTGTATGAATATAGGGTCTCTTGTGGGCTTCAAGATGGGCCAAAAAAAAAAAAAAACTACGTCTACATGTGGCGCCTCAGTGCCTGGTTACGGTGCCACAGCATCGCGATTAAAAACCATGTGTCGCCACTAAGCCTGATCTGTGGCGCCGCAGCTCTGTTCGCTTCTGCTTTGTGGCACCTCGGCACCACGGATGTGGCGCTGCGATGCCACACCTCTAATGGTTGGCTTTCATGGTGCCTAGGCGCCAATCTTCTTTCCTCGATATTCTGATTGGACAATTTTGCCCTTTTTGTTACCTTGTCAATGTCCTTGTTGTCTTTTTATTTCCCTAATTGTACTGTCTCATAACCGCTACAAAACAACACTAATAAACACATTAAAAACATTCACTACAAGTAATACCTAGCTTATAATTAAGTTAAAAAGAGAATAAAAATCGTGAGTAAAACATACTCATCAACTTTAGATTTCTATGAAGTTTTAATAATTTGTTAGGCCCCACATTAACTAAAAAATACATACAAATTGTGCAATGGACGGTGCTTAATTTGGCCACCTTTATAAATAAAGCCTAAAAAATGTTTCCACATAAACTATAAACTGAAAAATGTTGCCCTGCCATTTGATTGAACAAATTCAATTTCTCTCAATACCATAAATTTTCTATGTGCTTTTAGCCATTGCTCATTATGGCTGTGAACAACCTGATATAACTGCCATGCAGACCATTTAAAATGTCCACATTAAAAGAAATATTGATGGTAATTGGTATCCTCTCATACAAATGCATGTTCCGCAGACCCAAACCACCATCCTCCTAAGGCATACAAATGCACACATCATATTTATGTAGTCCACATATAAAGAAATATTTAAAATGTATCTTTGTGTAGTGCAGCTAATTCTATCAGTTCTTTGTGAGCTTCCTGTTGCAATTTTCTCGGTGATTAAGTGAGATTCTTGGTTCTAATTGGTTATGGTGTTATCTTGTTGCCTTGGGTTGGTTTATCTGAGCCCTATAAATGCATTTTTTATTTCGAACGTGGATTTGAAAGAGAAGTGTTATTCTTGCAATTTCCATTAGATTATTTCAATTTCTAGTTTTTGATTAATTATAATTAACTTTGTGTTTGATTATCCCTAATTGTTAGGAATCATATTTTAATAAATTGGTATCATATCAATTGGATTGATGTGACTTCATTCTCGATTGCCTTTATTTGTGAAATTGCTGTGATTTGGAACATGTGTTGTCTTGTATAATTCCGCTGCTAATTTTGCACAAGGATTTGAAATCTCTCATTGTTAGGACCTCTTGTTCATCAGATAAATTAGCTGAAACCTTTTAAATTATTGTAATAACAGGAATTAATGTAGGGTGGCCAATAGGATCGCAGCTTTACCTGATGCTAATATTTTTGTCTAAATTGTGATATTATCATTTTTGTGACTTTAGTGATCATTGTTTAATTCTCGTACTGATGTTGAGCTATTTTAGAATTGTTACCTTTGGCCTTAATTGGTCAAAAATTCCCTTGAGACCGAGGTTCGAATCTCACAAAAATCTTGGGAATTTAGATCGGTATATAACTGTGACTTGTATTATTCTTTTGTGTAGTTGTTTCTTTGAAGGTTGCTTACTTGCTAAGTGTCTTATTTACTAAGATGTCTGTGAACCATTTTGACTTGTGTGTCTTTAAGTAAATGTGATTTTTCTATTTAACAACAAAATATGAAAGGGATTTTAATGCAAAAAAAAGTTTCAAAAGCCATTTATAATTCTTTTGTTGCAGCTGAGGATCGGAAAAATAAGTTTGGCGAACTTGTTTATATCTCTATTATCTTATACTTACTTAATACTGTTTTGTGAAAAGATGGAAAACATGATACTGTTGAAAAAATTTGGAAAAAGCTTGAGGAGCTATATTCGACTTAACACTTGCCTAACAAACTTTTCTTATTTGAAAGTTTTTTTAGTTTCAAAATTGTTCCCTCAAAAGATTTAGATGACAATCTTGACATTTTCAACAAATTGATTCAAGATATTACAAATTGTGGTAAAAATATTTCTAATGAATATAAAGCTATTATTCTTTTGAATAATACTCTTAATAATTATAAGGATGTCAAGAATGCAATCAAATATGGGATGGAGACCCTTACATCCAGTATAGTCATAGATTTCTTAAAGGCAAAGGAGATAGAAATAAAAGTTGAAAGAAACGAGAGAAAAGCAGAAGAGATTCACCAAATGAGGAGTAGAACTTAGTTTAGAAATGGAGAGGGGAAAACAATGGTGGTAACAAAAAGTGGAGAGGTAAATCTAAGTCGCAGGGAAAGCCTAAGGGGAGGAAATGTTACGGTTGTGGGAAATTAGGACATTTCATAAATGACTGCCAAAAAGAGAAAAACAAGTTGAGAGATCAAAAGGGTAATGAACCTAGTGGGGCACGTTGTTGTTAGTAGAGATAAACTTGGTAAGGTTTACATGTTCTTAGATACTGAACCAGCTAAAACTAACATGTCTATGAACTCCCATATGCATGAGTGGATTCTTGACTCCGGTGTTTCTTTTCATGTTACATCAAATAAATTGTGGTTTGATCAATTACATAAGTCTGATCATGGACATGCAGTTGCATGGGGTGGAGTTACATATAAAATCACTGGCGTGGGTAGTGTAACTGTCAGATTTGACAGTAGTTTTATGCACACACTAAAAGAAGTTAGGTATATTCCACATATGGATAGGAATCTAATTTCTGTATGAGAGTTGGAGCGTACAAGTTTCATTGGTGCACTTGGTAATGGAGTGTTAAAAATGTTTAAGGGAGCATGTAAAGCCTTTAAGGATACTATAAACAATAAGATTTAGATCATGCATGCTCAAGTGATGGATAGTTTAAATTTCACTATTACTAACACTGATCATACACAAAAGTAACACAATATGTTAACTCATGTTAGTGTTAAGGGACTTAAGTTTCTTAACGACAAAGGTGTGATTGGTAAGGACCAAGTGTCTGACACTCCATTTTACGATCATTGTATGCGTGGTAAATATCATAGGATGCCATTTGCATCTAACACACACAAGATATCTAGGGTGTTGGAATACATTCATACTAATTTGTGGGGTCTGAGGAGTAATCCCACTTTTGGTGGTTACAAATATTTTCTGTCTATTATTGATGACTTCTCCAAACGTGTGTGGGTTTATTTGCTGAAAGATAAATTTGAAACTTTCGTGAATTTTAAAAATTGGAGAGTTAATGTGGATAACCAAACAATTAAGAAAATGAAATATTTGCATAGTGACAATGGTCTCGAGTTTTACAATGCTGAATTTGATAATTTGTGTAATTAATCAGTTTGCAATGTTGAATTTGATAATTTGTGTAATTAATCAACATCACTAGAAATAGGACTGTACCTTACACTCCCTAACAAAACGGGTTTCCTGAAAGGATGAACGTATTTTGCTTGATAAAGCTAGATGTATGATGCTAAGTTTTGGTGTGCATAAGTCTTTTTGGGGTGCAACTGTTATGACTGCAAGGTATTTAATTAATATGACTCATTCCNTAGAGATAAACTTGGTAAGGTTTACATGTTCTTAGATACTGAACCAGCTAAAACTAACATGTCTATGAACTCCCATATGCATGAGTGGATTCTTGACTCCGGTGTTTCTTTTCATGTTACATCAAATAAATTGTGGTTTGATCAATTACATAAGTCTGATCATGGACATGCAGTTGCATGGGGTGGAGTTACATATAAAATCACTGGCGTGGGTAGTGTAACTGTCAGATTTGACAGTAGTTTTATGCACACACTAAAAGAAGTTAGGTATATTCCACATATGGATAGGAATCTAATTTCTGTATGAGAGTTGGAGCGTACAAGTTTCATTGGTGCACTTGGTAATGGAGTGTTAAAAATGTTTAAGGGAGCATGTAAAGCCTTTAAGGATACTATAAACAATAAGATTTAGATCATGCATGCTCAAGTGATGGATAGTTTAAATTTCACTATTACTAACACTGATCATACACAAAAGTAACACAATATGTTAACTCATGTTAGTGTTAAGGGACTTAAGTTTCTTAACGACAAAGGTGTGATTGGTAAGGACCAAGTGTCTGACACTCCATTTTACGATCATTGTATGCGTGGTAAATATCATAGGATGCCATTTGCATCTAACACACACAAGATATCTAGGGTGTTGGAATACATTCATACTAATTTGTGGGGTCTGAGGAGTAATCCCACTTTTGGTGGTTACAAATATTTTCTGTCTATTATTGATGACTTCTCCAAACGTGTGTGGGTTTATTTGCTGAAAGATAAATTTGAAACTTTCGTGAATTTTAAAAATTGGAGAGTTAATGTGGATAACCAAACAATTAAGAAAATGAAATATTTGCATAGTGACAATGGTCTCGAGTTTTACAATGCTGAATTTGATAATTTGTGTAATTAATCAGTTTGCAATGTTGAATTTGATAATTTGTGTAATTAATCAACATCACTAGAAATAGGACTGTACCTTACACTCCCTAACAAAACGGGTTTCCTGAAAGGATGAACGTATTTTGCTTGATAAAGCTAGATGTATGATGCTAAGTTTTGGTGTGCATAAGTCTTTTTGGGGTGCAACTGTTATGACTGCAAGGTATTTAATTAATATGACTCATTCCGCTACTCTAAATGGTAATACTTTGGTACGGTAAATGTGCTCTTTGGTTGTGCTGCTTTTTGTAACCAAAGTAAAGGAAAACTACAACTTAGAGCTAAGAAATGTGTCTTCTTACGCTACCCTAAAGGAGTCAAGGCATATAGGTCATGGGATAAAAGCCAGAAAGGCATGAGAATAATCATTAGTCGCAAAATATTAATGAATATGAGATGCCTTGCAAAGAGGGTGAGGGACAACAAGAAACTGCTAGGGAAGAGTCCCCAGGGGAGCGAATGAGTGTCCACATTCCCATTACCTTGATCGAGGTCAAGGGTAATATACAAAGTTAGCAAAATATAGAGTTAGAAGGTGATGAGGAAGTCGTTGAGGACAAACCTATCAAAACCCTCTAGTTGATTATCAGTTAGCTAGAGATAGAGAGAAGAGATCACATAGGAAAACCCAGAGGATGTATAACTATACCATAGCCTATAACAGTTATCAAGAACTAGTTGATAAAGAGCCAAATACCTTTGAGAAGGCTATAAGGAGTGAAAAATTGAGTAGCAGCTAAGTGCCATGAGAGAAGAGATGATGATAACCCGGGGTGCGCCACTATTTATCAAGATTTTAATGATTGTTGGAGAAAGAGCAGAGCCAAGTTCGAGACTTCAAAGAGTTGATAAAGCTGTTTATTTACATGTTCGAGCAACGGAGTCCATAATATTGAAGAGAACAAGCAAATGGTCAAGTAACATGGGGACGGAAGCCGGAACGGGTTCGAAAACACCCGAATTTTTAGTCTTAGTTTGAGACCCAATTTTTGGCATAGAATACGTTCGAATTTGAATATTTGTATTTCTATAAGTTTTGTAACCCTTGAAGTAAGCTTTCCAACGTATTTTGAATCACCTCAATCAGATATCGAAAGAGGAAGATATAATCGAAATACTAAAAGCTGAACTTGGAAGCCATAGTTTAACCCGCGGTAGTAGCGCCCCCGCGCCCAACTGAAGCCGCGTATTATAGGGGGTATTGGCGCCTCCGTACCATTCCAAGACGCCCCCGTGCCCAACATCCGAACAGAATATTTTATTTTTCGCGAATTTCTTACTTTCCTTAGAACTCTAATTTAACAATATTTTGTAGAATATTTTCGAGATATTTCATACTTTCTAGGGTTTTGCATACTTGGTATAAATAGGATTTATTTTTACATTGTGAAACAAGTTTGACATTATGAATAAAAATTGAGATTTTTCTCTCCATGGAACTTCCATGGAATTTCGAACTTATCAAATATGTTAAATATTTGTGGCGTTCATCCATAGAACTTATCAAAGGATTAGACACCATTTGTGGCGTCGCAAATCAAGGTTCTTGAATCATGAAGCTTGGGTCGAGATTCTATCGTCTACAACCTAGATTTGGGCTTTCCCGACGTTTTCAAATCAATTCTGCGAGTTCTACGCTGATCCTGTAACCGGGTTCGTACCATTTGGTATCAGAGCTTGAGCTCCAGATTCAGGTTCTTTTTTTGTTGTTTAAGTCTTTTGTTTTTCGTGTTCTTGTGTCTAGTAATATTGTTGAGTCTTTGATCCAAAAAAAAAAATTCCAAATAAAAAAAATTCAAAAGTTGTTTTTGTGCTCAACTTTCGTCTGTTTTGTTGTTATCGTAGTTGATTCTTGAGTTTAAAAAGAAAAACAAAACAAAGTCAAAAAAAAAAACTTACTGTTGATCCGTACAGTCCAAAAAAAAATCTGATTTCTTGGAAATTGTTCAATACCCTAATATCAATTCCAATTCCAAAAATCTATTTCTTCCATTCTAATCCCAAATTCAAGCACCACTTTCTTGGATTAAATTACGCACTCATCCAATTATCCAATTTCCTTATTCTCTTGAGTCTTCGTGATTACACTTACATAAGAGAATAAATTATGATTGGGAAAATATTTTTCAAACTCGGTGTTATGTGGGTAGCAATGTATGTAGTCTCGCAATTGATAAGGAGCACATATGTAATTTGGCTAGTATCACAATGGTGGAGAAATTGGAGTTACCTTTACGACAACACCCTATGCCTTATAAGCTGAATTGGTTGAAAGAGTGTGGGAATGTATATGTGAACAAGCAGATTATGTTGAATATTGCCATTGGGAGATATATTGATGAGATTTGGTGTGATGTGGTGTCATTGAAATCATTTCATATCTTGTTTGGGAGACCTTGACGACGTGAACGGAAGGCTATGTATGATGTGGGAAGGAACTGGTATAAGTTTCTTCAGGACGGGAAGAAAATCACTCTGGTTGGCTTGACACTACAACGGGCGTATGAAGATCAACTCAAAGTGAGAAGTGAGTGAGAGAAGGGATTGAGATAAAATGAGAGTAAGAGCAGAAATGATGAAGTGGTGAGCTTGAGAGAAAATAGTGAGGTGGTTGATTTTGAGGAAAAAGGGGAAGTGCCACAAGAGAGTGAAAAAAAAATTGAGCGTAAAATTTCAAAAGGGAAAGGAAAGCTACAAAAGAAAATTGAAGTAGAGTCTTCGAAGGTGAATGAGGAGTTGGAAGTAAACCAAAATGAGGGGAAGTGTGAAGATGAGGAGGCTTTGGTAAACACTAACAACTTTCCCCCTAGTTTGGCTAATTTTGTTTTGCAGGTTACCGAAGATTTAATTC
>CAIGRF010048697.1:0-11520 GCA_903798235.1 Fraxinus ornus | reverse complement strand
AAGCAATGTACATTCATTCAAATTCATTAATTGTATAGAAATTGATTTTGTGATTAAGTCCCATGAGGAAGTTGAAGTCTACGTTGTTGAGTTCAAATTGGATGGAATGGGAAAATCCTATTACATTGAAAAGGACAATGTTAAAGTTTGGAAAAATAACGAAGAGTGGAACAAAATCAAAAGAAGAAAAATGAGCAAGGAATCAAAATATTTTTTCAAAGTTCCATGATGCGGATTGCCAACGTCAAGCTAATGAAGTTAAAAGAGCGCTTCTTGGGAGGCAACCCAAGCTTTCTTCCCTTTTATTTATTTTATTTTCGAGTTGTAGGATATTTTAGTTTATTTTACAGATTATTTAGGAATCCATCAGCAGTAGCCCATCTTCCCTTAGGTTTTTGAATAATCAAGCTGGTTATTAGATGTTTGAGCTAAGTACTACATGTTCCATGTATCTCATATCTACAATTTGAATTTTTTTCAGGAACATGACGTCGTGAAACACTCAAACCAACATTGACAAGGAGAAAATGGGATGAATCTCAAGTTTGGGGACGAAGAATGACAAATATCCATCTAATCCAACACCAAAACGTCACAGGCAATGCAGATAATTCAAGGAAGTCTTCCTCACTTTTCTTTAATTTTACATTGGGGACAATGTTCAATTTAAGTTTGGGGGGTATTATAAATTATCTAATTGCTTGCCTAATTTTTATTTTTTTTTGTGTGATTTGTGTACGTTTTTGTTTTCTAAAAAAAAAAAGAATTTTCTCATGCTTGTGTGGGATAGATAATATTGTTCGCAATGATGCATATATTTGGGAACATGAGTCGGTTGTGAGTTATGAATAAGTTATGTGCTTGGGTTAAAAGTCTTACTTATCCTTGCAAACAATTGTGACGTAAATGCACGTGAATTGAGTATAACGTTGGACATGAATATGTCAATTCATAAATGATATAGATGAAATTAGTGACCTTAGAAGCTTGATCCAAACAATACCAAAATGGAAAAACATTCACGTCCCATATCTAGGGGTGGCAAACGAGCTTCGGCTCGGCTCGTTGCCCACGAGCTCGAGGTTTGGCTCGTTATAAAATGAGCATTATAATGAGCCGAACTTCTGCTCGGCTCGTTGCTTGTGGGCGAGCTCGGCTCAGCCCACGAGCTCGTTTCTCGCGAGCCAAGCCGAGCTGCTCGACTCGTGGCTCGCCTTTTTTGAATTTTTTATTTTTTTAACTATCCTTCTAAAAAAATAGATGAGTCGCTCGTAAAAAATGAGCCCAGCAGGCTCGGTTCGCCTACCGAGTCGGCTTGCTCGGCTTGTGGGTCACTACAATACGAGCCGAGCGACCGAGTCGACGAGCGCTCGGCTCGATTACCACCACTACCCATAACCAATTTTAGGATAGTTTGGATAATGGAACTGTTGTAGGAAAACATAGATGTAGATGTGGATTTCGTGTGTGCCAAAATTTGTGTGGACTGTTGAGATCAATAGGATGAAAATTGGGTGAAAACCTTAAGTTAGGCGTCAAACTTTCAAGAATGAGTGTTTAATAAGGGGGATTGCACTGATCATGGTAAAAATANGTGTGGACTGTTGAGATCAATAGGATGAAAATTGGGTGAAAACCTTAAGTTAGGCGTCAAACTTTCAAGAATGAGTGTTTAATAAGGGGGATTGCACTAATCATGGTAAAAATAAAAAATAAAAACAAAAAACAAAAAAAAGGACGACTATAATAATCTCATTGTGAAACATCTATTTGTAGCATTTATGACTCGAGTGAATAAGCCTGCAAGGGTTTAAAACCTGATGCCCTAAAGCATCTGACTCGGGAGTCTTCGGCTTAAAGCTTGCTACAGGGGTCATTTAGAAAGTTTAATAGATAGATGTCCACACAAATGGTGTATAAAAAAATACTTATGGTTGAAAAAGCAGGTGCATAAAATAGAAGACGCACCATGTACCATGATTAGCCCCGAACACTCATTTTAGAGGATTAAGCCTTTTACAAGAGGTTAGTAACTTAGTTGATTCTTGGAGGTTGAAGCAATCGAAAATAGGAGAATCCTCATTTACTGATATGTTGAACTGCATTCAGTGACAACTACCCGAACTAGAGAGGGTAATGAGTAATCTATCCAGCTAAATAGTTAATTTGGGTCGTGTGTTGGTATGATTTATTTGTGCTTGGTTAACAATGTTTTGTGTTGTTTTATGTTTGCTCGAGGACAAGCAAAATACTAAGTTTGTGGGTATTTGATGAGTCTTCTACACTCATGATCTTTGTGTCATTTAATTCGTTATTTTGTTATCTTTGAAAGAGTTTTAGGGTATTTTAATGTGTGTTTTGATATTGTAATATAGGTAGATGAAATTGAAGAAAATAAGCAAAAGTTGGCAAATTGGAGAAAATGGCTACATTGTAAGAGATCCAAAGTTTGAGGGTTAAAGTGCAAATAATTCCAAGTTGTATTGGACCTCAAAATGAAGATTTGAGAGTACTTGGAGTCAATTGGATGAAGAAATAAATCAAAGGGATCAAATATAATCAAAGTATGATCACACATCATTTTCCAACCGAAAAAGTTATCCTCCAGATTTGTAGTTTCATATTGAGACTCATTTTTGACATGGTAAACGTTCAAATTGGAAAATAATATCTGAAGAAACGTTGTAGCCCATTGAGTTATGTTTCCAACTCATCTTGAATCATCTCAATTGGATATCCGTAGAAGAAGTTGTGATAAAAATACCGAAGGATGCGCAGTACATTTTTCCAACAGACGATGGGCGCCAAAGTGCCACCATTGCTAAAAAAACAGAATCATGGGCGCCAAGGCGCCGTTGTGTGAGAAAAAGGGTTTTTGAATTTTTTTTTTTTTTTTTGACTCTTTTCTTGGCCCAACACGACTCTAACCCTTCCAAGACTTCAAAATACTATAAATACAACCTTTAAAACCTAATTCTAGGGGGGAGAACTGTTCAAGAGGCAAGGGAAAATTCAACACAATTCTTCAAGAAAGCAAGGAGGAAAAACATCAAGAGATGTAAGACAAAGAAGAACAAGAGAAGAAATTGAAGATCTACATCCTAGTTTTTCTATTCTCTTCCCTATGTCTTTTTATAAGTATTTTAGCATTTTCATAGATTATATCATGAGCTAAATTCATTATCTAGGGTTTGATTGTAGCTAAAAACTTGAGAATATGGATTGATTAATTTTAGTTATTTCTACTAGATTTTCCGCATGTGTTTATTTGTGTTATGATTTTAATGCTTTCAATTAATTGGCCACTAATTGAATGATTTGATACTAGTCAATTTCAACACTCGAGAGAGGGAATTTAAGCATGATCATAAGAATAACACAACCTAGGAAATTATAGATTTCGAGAGAAAGTATAATTCCTTTGAAACATGTCCCATTTAAGAACCACGAACTTGATAAATTCTAGATTTTAATTCGGAATAGAGATATTGGAATTATTTTATAGGATTAATTTTTATCCAGTACTCGAGGGAGGGGGTAGAATTACATTAGGGTTCATTGCTTATAAACATGGAAAATTGATTAGAGATAACAAAGTTTTTGATAATCATATTTGATAGTTATGTGAAATCATAACCATAGGCTTCCTTACTTGATTATTCTTATAGCTTGTATTCATTTGTTGAATACTTCACCATATTAGTTTTAAAAAAATATTGATTATAAAATTCATTTATCTAGATAAAATAGAGGTTATATAATTATAGTACTTAGTATAAAATCAAATATTAATCCCCGTGGGTTTGACACTCTTACTCTAATATTATATTACAAAACTTGACACCGTACACTTGCAGTATAATTTACGTTACATAAAACGCGTGACAGATACCAAATAGTGTGAGCTTGGTCCAACATCTCACCGTATGATGTAAAACGATGTGACATAAGAATCATGCTTAGGTCTGGGTTTAACCCTTGCTCGAACCTTCGAGTCTTCTTAATTTTCGTGTTAACCAGGTATGGAGCATACCTTAAGAGTTGATCGAACTTTTGCTTGTAATGAGTCACGAAAATATTACCCTACTTGAGCTGAAGGAATTCGCTCTCCTTGAAATCTCTTATAGATCGAGGAAAATACTTGTCCATCACTTCCTCCTTGAATTGTTCCTAAGTTAATGCTAACTGCTGCTCTTGGATCCTAGTTCGAGACATCGAATCCCACCAGTGACTTGCATCATCGGTAAACATAAACTCTGTACATTACACCTTTTAGGCATCATGCAATCTATGAGTCGAAAAACTCGTTCTAACTTACAAAGTTATTCCTCAACTACTAGTAGACCAAATACTCCATCAAAGGTAGGAGGCTTATGCCTTCGAAATAATTTAACTGCCGAGGCATGAGTCGGAAAAGTAATAGAAGCTGGTGGTATAAGTAGAGCTTGATTTTGATTCAGCCTGCCATGATCTTAAACCGATTGCAGAAGGTCCCTTATCAAGTTGTTTTGGTTTGCTCGAGACATTTTCCTGAAAATCTAGGTAAGTTCGGATATCTATCTCCTAACATGATCAATTCTCTTAACATTTTGTCTTCTCCCAACCATATGTCATCCACAACTTTAATTCTAGCCCAGTACATTTCTTTTATACAACACATTTTATTTTCCTCAAATTACATTTATTTCTGCATATAAAAATATACATAAAGAAAATGCAGAATGTACCGTAACATGGAAAACCCAACTGATGATGATACACCCAAATGTAAGTTTTCTCCCTTTTCTGATTATAAACCAGTAGCCCCATTCCCTCAAGCTTTTGTAGAATATAGGAAAAATGATCCAAATAAGGAACTTTATGAAACTTTTTGAAAATGTGAGGTAAACATTCTCTTGTTAGATGCTATTAAGCAAGTACCCCGTTATGCTAAATTTTTGAAAGAATTGTGTACTATTAAGAGAAAGCAGAAACTAAAGGGATGTAAAAAGATAAAAGTTGGAGAAAATGTGTCTGCGGTCATTCAAAGGAAACTTACTACAAAATGAAAGGACCTAGGTATGTTTACTATCCCTTGCACGATAGGTAACACCAAATTTCAAAAAGCCATGTTAGACTTAAGAGCTTCTATAAATGTCATGCCATATTCCATTTATGCTTCTTTAAAATTTGGCTCCTTAATTAAAATTGGTGCGGTAATTCAATTAGCTGATAGATCAAATGCCTACCAAAAGGGTGTAATTGAGGATGTCCTTGTACAAGTTAATGAATTGGTTTTTCCTTCTGACTTTTATGTGCTTGATATGGAAAATGCTTGATATGGAAAATGGTGACCAAACTAGCCTTATCTTGTTAGGAAGACCATTCTTAAAAACATCCAAAACTAAAATTGATGTCCATAGACAGACACTAACCATGGAATTTGATGGTAAGATAATTAAATTTAATATCTATGATGCCATGAAGTTTCCTATTGATGATAATGTTGTGTATTATATTGATGTAATTGATTATCTAGCACATGATGTTTTTGAACTTGATGGGAAGGATGAGTTGGGTGTTGCTATTCGTAAGAGTGTGGAGAAAGAGAGTGAGGAATTAACTTTGAGCCCCAACTTGCGAGAAGTTGTTGCAACGTTGAATACTCTTCCAAAGTCACAGCAAATAGATACGGGATCATATGTTGATTTGCCTGTTTCTCATGAAAAGCTTCTATCTTCTGTTTTACAGGCCCCTATTCTAGATTTGAAGCCTCTTCCCAATCACCTCAAATATGTATTCCTTGGAGATGATAAAACATTGCTAGTGATCATCTCTAACAAACTGACTGCATTGTAAGAAGGAAAATTGGTGCAGGTCCTCAAAGAGCATCGAACGACCATTGGTTGGACAATCATAGACATCAAGGAAATCAGTTCATCCACTTGCATGCATCGTATTTTGCTTAAAAAAGGAGAAAAGTCTTCCCTTCAACCTCAACGAAGATTGAACCCACCCATGATGGATGTAGTAAAGAAGGAGATCCTCAAACTTTTGGAAGTTGGCATGATTTATCCTATCTCTGATAGGAGTTGGGTCAATTCAGTTCAAGTGGTTCCTAGGAAGATGGGGATAACTGTGGTGAAGAATTAGAACGATGAATTGGTTACCACCTATGTTCAAAATGGGTGGCGGGTTTGTATAGACTATAGGAAATTAAATGTTGTAACCCAAAAAGATCACTTTCCTTTACCATTTATTGATCAAATGCTTGAAAGGTTAGCTCATCATTTTTACTGTAGTTTTCTTGATGGATATTTAGATTATTTCCAGATTGCAATTGCCCTAGAAGATCAAGAAAAGACACCCTTCACATGTCCATTCGGAACATTTGCATACCGTACATGCCCTTTGGTCTTTGTAATGCTACGATCACTTTTCAATGGTGTATGGTAAGTATATTTTTGTATAATGTTGAGCATATCATAGAGATCTTTATGGATGACTTTACAGTCTATGGGGATTCATTTGATACTGTTTGCATAACCTTGCACTAGTCCTTAAAAGATGCATGAAAACTAACCTTGTATTGAATTCTGAAAAGTATCACTTTATGGTAGAACAAGGTATAGTTCTAGGGCATGTTATTTCATCTAAGGGCATTGAGGTAGATAAAGCTAAAATTGATATTATTCAATGTCTACCTTACCCCGCTAATGTACGGGAAGTTCGCTCTTTTTTTGGACATACAGGTTTTTATCGCAAGTTTATCAAGGACTTCTCCAAAATCGCATTGCCTCTATGCAAATTGTTACAAAAGGGCGTGGTGATGAGTGCTCCACACTCATGATATTTATGCCACTTAATTCATTATTTTGTTACCATTGAGAAAGTTTTTAGAGTATTTTTATGTGTGTTTTGATGTTGTGATATAGGTTGGTGAGATTGAAGAAAATAAGCAAAAGTTGGAAAAAAAGAGAAACGGGCTAAATTGTAAGAGATCCAAAGTTTGAGGACTAAAGTGCAAATACTCAAAAGTTATGTCGGACCTCAAAATGAAGATTCAAGAATGCTAAGAGTCAATTGGATGAAGAAAGAAGTCAAAGGACAATCATACATCAATTTCCAACCTAGAAAGTTATGCTCCAGATTCGTAGTCACATATTGAGACTTACTTTTGACATAGTAAATGATCGAATTGGAGGATGATGTCTGAAGCAAAGTTGTATCCCTTTGAGTTAGCTTTTCAACGCATCTTGAATCGTCTCAATCGGACATGAGGAGAAAAAGTTATGATAAAAATACTGAACGATGTGCAGTGCTGTTTTCACCCGGATACGGGCGCCAAGGCGCCCAATATGGGCGCCCAGGCGCCACCATTGCTGAAAATCAACAGATTACGGGCCGCCAAGGCGCCCAATTTGGGCGCCAAGGCGCCGCCTGTGCGAGAAACCTATTTTTATATTTTTGGACTCTTTTCTTGGCCCAATTGAACCCTATTTCGTCTTGCAACTTGTGAAGACTATAAATACCACCATAAAGACCTAATTTTGAAGGTTGGAAGAAGGAGAGAAAGATACAAAAAGACGGAATCTCCAAAGACAACAACAAGAAGGAATTGAAGAAATCAAGTGAAGAAAGGGTGGAAATCATAAAAGGGACTTCGATTAGCACTTCAAAAGAGTTCTTTCTTACCTTTTCTTTTATGTTTTCCATTATAAATTGTATGGATTTCATGTTCTATTTCATGAGCTAGATAATTTAGCTAGGGTTTGATGTAGCCACTTGAAATTATGATTTGATGAATTTATAATTATTTCTTTTGGAATTTCCCACTTATATTTAATTGTGTCATGATTTTAATGCTTTCAATTACTTGATCAATAATTGAATGAATAGATGCTAGTCAATTCCGGTACTCGAGAGAGGGGAATTTAGGCGTGATCATAAGATTGATACAACGTAGGTTTTATGGGTTTCGAGAGAAAGTATAAAATCTATGAAGCTTACTCCACAAAAGAATCTGGACTTTGATAAATTCTGGACTTTAATTCGGAATAGAGATATTAGGATTGAAGTTTAGGATTAAATTCTAGCCGGCACTCGAGAGAGGGGAGAGAAATACAATAGAATTCTTGCTTTTAAATATGGAAAAATCAATTAGAATAATTTGACGTCATTGAATCATAATTGAAAGTTGGTGAAATCATTCCCTAGGCTTTCTCATTTTGATAATTTATATTCTCTAATTTTGTCGTAGTATTTTACTTTTGGTTAGTTTAAAATAAAATCATTCAACCATTTATTTGTCTAGATAAAATAGAAGTTATACAATTATAGTACTTGGTAGAAATTAAATTGCAATCCCTGTGGGTTCGACATGCTAACTTTCATACTATATTACAAAACTTGACACCGTACACTTGCGGTATAATTCACGTTGCATAAAACGCGTGACACGTGGCTTTTGAGTTTGATGAGGCGTAAAAAAAGGCATTTGATAAGTTGAAAGAATTGTCGACTTCTGCACCAATCATTCAACCTCTTGACTAGAACTTTCCCTTTGAAATCATGTATTATGCAAGCAGCTTTGCAGTAGGCGCAGTGTTGGGTCAAAGAACTGGAAAAGTGTCTCATGCCATCTATTACACTTACAGAACTCTATATGATGCCCAGATAAACTACACCACAACTAAAAAAGAACTCTTGGCTATTATTTTCGCTTTACTTGTTTGTGAGATCTTTGATGTTTGGGACATTGATTTCATGGGACCATTTCCCGTGTCTTTCGGTTTTGCTTATATTTTGCTTGCAGTGGATTATGTTTCAAAATGGGTGGAAGCCAAAGCCATCAGGACTGATGATTCTAAAGTTGTTGCTGATTTTATCAAGTCTAATATATTCTCCAGGTTTGGGATTCTGAAAGCTCTCATCAGCGATATAGGCACTCATTTTTGTAATCGAACTGTGGAAGCTCTACTAAGAAAATACCATGTTACCCACAAGGTGTCAACTGCATATTATCCACAGACTAATGAACAGGGTGGAGGTGTCAAATTGGGAAATCAAATCCATCATTGAGAAAACGGTCTACCCGAATAGAAAAGATTGGAGCTTGCGCTTAGATGAGGCTTTATGGGCATACATGACTGCATATAAGACACCCATCGGTATGTCACCTTACCAGTTAGTGTTCAGGAAACCATGTTACCTTTCAGTGGAGTTAGAACACAAAGCTTACTGGGACGTCAAGAGTTTCAACATGAAGATGGATGAGAGTGGAGAACACAGAAAGTTGCAACTTCAAGAGTTGGAGGAAATTCGCAATGATGCTTATGAGAGTGCAAGAATTTACAAGGAGAAGACAAAGGCTTTCCATGATAAGATGATCTCTAGAAAGGAATTTGAAGTTGATCAAAAGGTCCTCCTATACCAATTGTGGTGTCGTCTGTTTCCAGGTAAATTGTGTTCCCGTTGGATTGGACCATTTGTTATTACTAATGTCCTTCCTCATGGTGCAGTAGAAGTCCAAAGTCTAGAAACCTCAAAGGTATTCAAGGTGAATGGTCATAGACTCAAACCTTTCTATGAAGGTCTTCAGGTGGAGGACGTGATATAATTTGATCTCGAAGACTCATTCTTTGCCGTTTGAAGGAAAAAATAATAAGTCTAGCCAAAGACAATAAACAAAGGTGCAGCTTGGGAGGCAACCTAAAGGGAGTTCCCTCTTTTACTTTTTTTTTTTTTCATTCTTCTTTAGTCAGTTATTTGTGTCATTTTCCTTACATTACACTTTACATTTGGGACAATGTAAGTTTTAAGTGTGGTGGAGCTTTATTACCCTTTGTTGAGCCCCTTTGAGCTTTATTGCCTTTTTTTTTTTGTAAACCCACATTACAAGTTTTAAACCTAGAAAACAATATCTTTACCCAAGCTGTAGAGCTAGTGGAGTATTGTTCATCGTTTTGTTACATATGGGTGTACGAAAAAACTAAGTGTGAGGTGCATGAAATTATGGTAGAACTATGATTGGCGAAATGGAATATATATTTCAATTTCAATTCATAAATTCCATTGTGGGTGTGATATTGAACAAAAAAAAAAGGAGAAAAAGAAAAAGAAGAAAAGAATTTATGGAGGAAGATTTTAATGTTACACAATATCTATGTTTATAACTCCTCCCAACATTACAAGAAAGTGTCTGGTTTGTGTGAAATAGATGCAAAGAAACTGTTGAGAGGACTTGTTGATCTTTTTTTGATCTTATGTATAGTTGTGCTTGAGTTGATTCATTTTACTCCATTAGTTTTGATGGTTTTTGAGTTACATATCCAAATATTTTCCCAGACCCTAAGCCACATTACATCCCTTGAAAAGACCTTATGATTTATGTTATACGTGTGATTTAATTGGTGGAGAATGAGAAGATATGCAAGCATATGATAGATCATCTTCATTGGAATGAACATGAGCGAAACACCTATCCTTTAAACACATGAGAGTTGAGTGCTTATTTCCCGTGAGTGTCAACATGTTTGGTTTACCCTATCTGCATATGAAAGTGCTTGCTAATTGATTATGAGTTGCGTGAGAATGTTGTTCATGATGTGTTGTGCTTTGAAAAAAATTGATTGTTCTATGTTCATGGTATTACAACGGGGGTGTTTTGGAAAACTAAAATTGAGTTTTACCCGAAAACGAGCAAAAGTTAAGTGTGGGGGAACGATTGAGTTATGGATTTTTTGAAGTCAATGGCAGAAGCTAAACTTTTAATAAAAACAAGCAACGCTAAATATTATTGCTAACATTTTTGTGATAAACAATAACTTGTAAGTTAATTTCTATAACACATCACTACTTTTAAACATAACTTATTCATCACAATATTCTTATATTAGTTCCACATAAATATTCATAGAAATCTATTTATTAAAAAAAATATAAACGTTTCCTAATCGAATTAAAAACATTAAGTCAATGGCTTCTCCATAGCACGTTGCATCTTCGTCTACCATCATCCACGCCCAAGTAAAGCAAATCAACCTGTAGGAAGGAAATTAACCCGTGAGTTTGAAATTCAATAGATATCATCGGTGTATTTCGTTATCAAATTGGAAAATTCAAACTATAGATTCATACCGTCGTACGTAGATGGATTTTTGGCAAAATCTAATTTCTATAAAATTATCGTAACACGTAGAGTCAAAGAATGATCGTTCAAACTATAGTAGTGTCGAAGTACCGTACCCGAAGGCACTAATTCATTCATACTTTAACGAAAACTCATAACTTGAAAACAAAATAATTATTTGCACCTCTACCTACCTTGATTTTCTTGAAATATAAATTATTAAAATGTGTAAAAGCCTTTCTCCTTTACACCCTTACTATTTATTTAAGCTTTACTTAACATAAAAGATATTTTTTTTTTAGAAAAAATAAGAGTAATTTCATATTTGAGGGGATGTGTAGTTAAAAAATGATTTTCCTCTTCTTGTAACATCCAATTTTAGTGAACATTTTTAGTGAAAAACTAAATGG
>CAIGRF010048603.1:4665-37162 GCA_903798235.1 Fraxinus ornus | reverse complement strand
TTTCTTGAGACCCATGGATATTATGGATGACTTTAGATCTAATATTTCCTCCACTCCATACGTATATTTTATTTTTGTTTCTCAAAATGCCATGATTGTAGCTGAATTTAAGGTCAGCCTTGGGTCAATCATCAAGAATTAGATCTTATAGAGCATTAGCCACTATGTTTTTAGCTCCTCTTTGTAAATAATTTCATAGTCTGACCCCAATAATTTGGTGAGCCACCTCTACTGTAAAGGAGTGATAATTCTCTGCTCTAATAAATACTTCAAGCATATAGAGGGGTAGGCAAAGGTTGCAGCAGCCCTGGCTAAAGAACATGCTCGCCATTACATTTATTATATTCTTCACATTGCATCACTTTCCTTCTCACTTCTTGATTCATTCCAAACCTGAAGAAATGTTATTTAGCTCTGTAAATACTCTTGTGTTTGCCTAAATGTCCACTTTCTTGAGACCCATGGATATTTTGGATGACTTTAGATATAATATTTCCTCCACTCCTAATGTATATTTTATTTTTGTATCTCAAAATGCCATGATTGTAGCTGAATTTAAGGTCAGCTCAGGGTCAATCATCAAGAATTAGATCTTATAGGGCATTAGCCACTATGTTTTTAGCTCCTCTTTGTAAATAATTTCATAGTCCAACCCTAATAATTTGGTGAGCCACCTCTACTGTAAAGGAGTGATAATTCTCTGCTCTAATAAACACTTCAGTTATTGGTGATCGGTCTTGATAATGAAGTGATCGCCCTCCAAGTAATGCCTTCACGTGTTCACTGTTGTTACCAATGCTAACAGCTTCTTTTCATATCTGGACATCTACATATTCTTCAATCCAATGGCTTTGCTTAAATAGCTTAGAGGTTCATGTCTTGCATCAACATAGTCCCAATCCTCTTCTAGCGAGCATCAGTTTCAATGATGAAAGGTTTATGAAAATCTAGTAGGGCTAGCATGGGTGTAGAGCTCATGGCTTGCTTTAACTGTTCAAATGCTGAATCTGTAGCTTCTATCCATTTATAGTTGTCCTTGAGAATGTCAGGGCTTAGCTATCACCTCATACCCTTTTACAAATTTCGTGTAATATCTAGTTAACCCCAAGAATCCTCTCAACTGTTTGATGTTGTTAGGTTTAGGCTAGTGTTACATTACCTCTACCTTGTTAGGATCAGCTGATACTCATCCTGGCTAATTATGTGGCCTAAATACACTTGTTAGGATCAACTGATACCCCATCGGCCATCCTGCCAGATTATGTTGCCTAAGTACACCTGGGTTTGTCCAAAACTGCATTTGGTAAAGAGTTGGTGTTGTTGTTAGCATTCCAGCACAATGTTTAGGTATTGGCAATGGATAGTTAAGTCAGGGCTATATATCAAAATATCATCAAAAAAATACCAATACATATCTCCTTAACTTATTTTTAAACACCTCATTCATCAAACTTTGAAATGTTACTGGAGCATTAATAAGACCAAAAGGCATTACCTTAAACTCATACAATCCTTGATGAGTCTTGAATGCAGTCTTAAAAATATCTTCTTCAGTAACCCGTATTTGGTGATTGCTTGCCCTGAAGTCTATCTTGGAAAAGTATCTTGAACCATGATGTTCATCCAAGTGCTCATCAATGAGAGGCATTGGAAGCTTGCCTTTGATGGTTAGGTTCTTCAACTGTTTGTAATTAAACAAAATCTGCATGTCCCATCTTTCTTTATAACTAGTAGAACTGGGGAAGCAAATGAGCTGTTACTAGCCTAGATAATCCCACTTTCCAACATCTCTTTCACTAGTTTCGCTATCTCCATTTTCTGAATAAATGGACATCTGTAAGGTCGAATTATGAATGGTTGTGTTCCATCTTTCAAGGGTATATAGTGGTCATTTGATCTGGGAAGAGGTAATCCTGTTGGATATTCAAATACCCTTGGAAATTTGTGAATGACTTCCAATATTTGACTATGCATGTTCCTCTCTTCCACTTCATTGACACTGTATAATTGAGCCACTACTCCATAAGGGTCCTTACCAATTTTTCTCCATTTCCTCTATTCTCATCATTCTAATAGGTAATGTTGTGATTTCACTCTGCAGCTTAACCACCTCATCATGTATCTTGAATTGGATACAACCTTGTACAAAATGAAAGGTAATTGGACCAAATTGGCTCATCCAATTTACCCCTAATACCAGGGCACTTCCTGCCAGCTTAAAGGTCCCGAGTTTGTATTGAAATTCCTAGGTTCGAACATTCCATTTCACTGGTTGGCATAAAGCTTTGCTTTCTAATTTATCACCATAAGATACTCTAATATTCCACCTGTTAGCATCATCAGTGGCATACTTCAATTCTTTGGCTAGCTTTTCATCCACGAAATTGTGGGTAACTCCCACTGTCTATTAGTATAAAAACCTTCATTCCCTCGATTATCCCCGGACTCCCGATTGTTTGGTGTTTCCACCCCCAGCCAGAGCATTGAGTGATATCTGTATAACCTCTTCACTGTTTGGTTCTCCTTCAGATTCAGAGTCCTTATCCTCCCTGGACTCCATTTCCTTTTCTTCATCTATCAGGATAAAGTTCAGTGATCTATTTTTGCATACAAGACCAATGGTATACTTCTCATCACATTTATAACAGAGCCGCAAGTTTTTTTTGGTCTGTAAGTCAATGGGTGTAATAGCTCTGTAGCTATTTGGTGGTTTATTGGGTTTTGGCCAAGACTCTTTATCTTTGGCTTCTTCAGCTGGTTTGGGAGGGTATGGATTCCATTTGTTTGGTGGGAAATTTTTGGGTTTTTGATAGCTATTGATGGCTTGGATGGCAGATTCTTGAACTAAGCATTTATCCATAATATGTATGCAGATACAAATGTTAAGAATATTACATTTTATTCACGAGGAGAAATGTCATATTTTAGCAAATGTATCTTTTGAAGTAAAGTTGGAATGTAACACCGATGGATTTGAATCATACATTTACCGAAGGTGGTAAGCTTCAGATAAGTACATAAGTTCTAAAATAAGTAAGTTTTTTAATGATCAAAGTTGGAACTAGTAAGTTGTCTAAATGATCAAAGTACATAATATGTATGCAGATACAAATGTTAAGAATTTTGTTGTCTTCATATCCAGTAGTTCTCAGGCATCAATCACAACGAACAAGTTGATACTTCCAGATTATTACCTTCTGTACAAGTAGGTCTCTCGAGTTAAATTCAGATATGCATGATCATTTAATTCTTAAAACCTCACGCCTGAGTAGCTTTTAACTAGCCGTGCATGAAGCAGTATCAAAGTGATTATTTCCCTTTTCACAAAAAGACCTTTCAAAGTAATTATTCACTTTCTCGTGAAAGGATTATGAACGAAGGTAGATGTATGCAGGACTGGATCCACCTGTGGTCCAGATGCCTGCACTAAACTTTGTGCCCAGACCCAATCCTTTTACCTTTTTTTTTTAAATATTGGTCTTCTCCTTAAGTTCTCTAATATCTTCTACCTTTTGTCTTGAATACCATATGATCTTATGAACTTTAATTCAGTTCACGCTTCTTTTCCCTGTTTGCTACAATTACAATCTTCATCTGTGCCGACCGTTTTGGGATTGAGTGGCACGACCCTATTTTACATAGTTATGTTGTCGGATTAGGTTTCATAGCATACCAAAATTTCCATCGTTCACTTTGATATGGTTCATTAAAATACGGAAGGAAAAGGTGAATGAGTTATCTGTTTATTGCTTATTTGTGTAGGTATTTAAGTTGAGTGAATGTATCTTGCTTATTGCTTAAATTGTACTTGATTTATAGAAGCTGTTGGTTGTGGAGATCCCCTGATAGCTGTCTTTCCATCATTTCAAGACCAAATAAAATCATCTGAAGAGGTGGTTTTCATTAGAAAACCTGAAGATTATAAGCTTGCTAAGTCCATTCTTTTTTTTTTCTCTCTCTCATCATCTTTTCGAGCTATTGCCTGTAATTTGGCCTTTTGTGGCTGATTGAATTTAACTTCTTATTTTTTTTTTTTAAGTTTATTTGGATTTAGAAAGAGAACTGATTTTAGGATAATTCTTGGTGTACAAAATGGGGTAGAAAATGGTGTCCAAAATGGCCAAGTGACGGCCCCCTATTGGAGGAGCGGCTGTTTTTGGACACCATTTTGTACCTGTAGCATGACCCCTGATTTTATATAGTAAAATAATTTCCCTAAAACAATTTTTTTATTTTAAAAAAATCTTCTATATTCAAGAACCTAATCAAAATATAATCTAAATGTCAATTTTTTAAATGAGAATTCTTTTCATGAACTCTAATAACTAAAAATCATTATCTTTTCTTATGTAGTTTGTGAATGCTAATAGTTACAGAAAATTCAAACCAGTCGAGTTTTTACAATTTGATTTAACTGATATTATTACTTGGAATACTGTCCAATGTTAATATAACGGCACGATAAATTAGATGAGATAAAGAGATTAAATTTAGTTGCATGTGAGAATTTATAATTGGTTTTATTCATCAATTCAACATACATAATATTATTGTTTGTGAAATTGAATGGGTGGTCAGTGGATGAATGGTAGCATAAGTATTAATTTACACGGAGAAAGACATATTATTGAATATTGATAATGAAGTCATTTTACAACGATATCAAAGTATGAAAACTTGCAATGAACAAGTGTAACTTATAAAATATGTCATTTTTAGTTATTGCAATATTGTTTTATATTTTTACTATCATTAAATTCATGATAAAAAACTCAAAGTTCGACCTTGATTAAATTCCGACCACTTTTCCTGGCTCCGCCCCTATGTGTATGTTGCACTTACATGATTGTGAAACACGACGACTTTTGTACTCTAGGTGAATTTGTTGCCTTTTAGTCTAGTAGTATTGATAAACAAATTATTCAGAGTCTCACAATTAGCAAAGTAAGATACGCGTGTAAAAGTTGATGTCTAACATTGGCATTGAAGATTGAACGCCTGGTTGTGACCTTCGGTCTTCTTAATACTTTCCATGAATTTTTGATTGAATGAAAACTTTAATATTTATTGTGATCATTCTATTGTCGATGATGTTTTCTTTTTTGTTCATTCAATCATTTATTTGTTAAGTATCTGCATTGCAGCAATCAAATTTTTATGATTTAGTTTTATTTTGATAGTTTTGGCTGCTGATGTTTGGAGGATTTTTATAATAATACAGTTGGAGAGAGCACATAAGGTAGATATACTTGTGGCTGAGGGCTCTCACATGACCATCACCATATGTATCGTTACTATACAATATGTATTTTGTTCTTATATACCTAATAAAATCAAATGATTGATATAGACTTTCGTCTTTCTGTTTTTATCAATGAAATGAGCAATTCTTGATCAGAACAAAAGACAAATTGTATAGGCATAAAACTGTGGAATGACATTTAGGTAGTTAGGTTGTACATCATATACAGTATTCCATTTAAATAATCTTTATCAGTAGTATAGCAAGACCTTTCTATCAGTTAATGATTTTGCTAACCCTTGTTTGAGAAATCAACAGCTTCATTTGTAAAGAAAGGCACAAGTTCCTATATAGAAGACAGTATCACCTATAGAGTATGTATCTCCTTTATAATATCACTGGTAATTGGAATTCGTTTTTGGTCATATGAGTTTGATGCTTCGCATTATTGGATTTAAGTAAGGTAAAGTTACTACATCCGAGGAACCAATTGTGAAGTTCGAGTAATTTGATTAGATTTTTCACCTAATTATTGTTCTTGAGAAGGAGGTTAAGAAATTATGATTTGCTAACTTCCACGGAAAATAGAAAGCCTGAAACTTGTCCTATTTCTTTCCGAAAATGGCAAAGAAGATGATAAGTGGTGGTTTATGACTTGTATTCTCAAGAATGGGGTATTTTTGTTTCATTTGTATAAGATATAAACAAATTCAATTGCTAATGATCACATGATTTTGGGATATGTATCTACTTTTTTGACACAAAGGTTCATGTTATGTACAAACTGGGTTCTTCCAATATTCATGTCTAAGCAAGAACTAAACTAAATGAGGTATATCATTGGAAAGCTATCTCGAAGTCATCATTATAATTTCTAGGGAACTTAATGTTGCAATGCTTTTTTGTAAATTGTTTTTTGGCTTACTTGTTGAATGTATAAAGCAAACTCGGCTACGTAGATTATAAATTATAGATTCACTTCATTTCCAATTCAAGTAAGGGAAGGTTCAAAACTTCAAAACGTTGAGAATGCTTTTTATCTTGTTTTTGTTTTGCAACCATTGGGGACAATTGGTGGTGGTGGTTCATGTGCGGATTACAAAAGCTCATGGTAGTAGGTCACGTAACATGTGGTTATGCATCATATGAAAGTTGATTCTCTATCAATTTCTATGGATGTTTTGGCTAATGTACTTCATCTTTATTTGTTAGTTTAACTTTGTACATAAGATGTAGTCATAAGTTATCTTCTTTTATACAAGTAATTATATTTTACTTAAAAGGAGTGTAAGAGAAAGATTTATGATTTAGTACTTAGTGTTATTGCATAAATAAATTCAATGAAAAAATATACTAAATATTTAAAAAAATAAATACATAACAGCAAAGTGCAGAGGTATTTGTTGAAAAGTAATGAAAATATTCAAATGCAGGTTGCTAAAACATTAACTGCAACGTGCATCGCACGTTAAACTATTAATAACAATGTGCAAATGAACATTTACGGCTACGTGCAAATAACAACAGATTTTCAATCTTTAGTAATGTGCATTGTCAGTTGTCATATTCATCTATTTTACAACAACATCAAATCTACAACATACATATAATTTTTTTCTAAGGACCTACGACAACATATTTTCTCCGTTGCAAAAGGCATTTTTCTTGTAGTGTCTAGCTCTTTTCTCGGTTTCAATGTTGATCTGGGGTGTTCTTACTCTCATTAATAATATAATATAAATATATTATCGTTCATTTCTTCCAAACATATGTATCAGTATGCATTAGTGATTTTAATAATTATTACACATTTAGGAAACAAAGCGAATGATAATAGATATGTATACATACATTGATTTTGATAATTATTACACATTTAGAAAAAATGAGCAAATGATACACATGAATGCACGTGGGAATGATATATTAATGTTTTTTCTAATTTGCGCGGTTGGCGAGGCCACTAGAAACTGCTCTTTGCCTAAAGCGACTATTGCAGAATGCTACGATTTTGCATATGAACATGAATCTTTTTTAGTATAAGTTTTTATGTATTTTGTAGATTTCATGTTTTATCTTTTTTTTCAGTACGTGAACATTTTTTATACAGTGTAGTGGTATTAACTATTAAACCAATGCATCATAATACCTTAATACAATTTCCTAATTCTATTTCTCCTAATCATGTCTCACATAATCAATCACATATGATGTACCATACATACCCTAAAGATACAATCATCTTTTTTACAAGGGGTCTAATTTTATTTTTCATTAAAAATTGTCCTTTTGTGGTGAAATGACAAGAACCAGCTATAAAGAACCATTGCTATAATGCAGAAAGATTGGTGAAGACGTTGTCAAGAATCAACTCAAGAATCCAGAGCTGCAGACAAATTTCAATAAGAGTACAAGTAGTGTTGTAAGCAAAAACCTTTTAAATTACTGAAGTCGTATTTTCAAAATTGTCAATTTGGTGCCACTTGAACCCCTCTATAAAACGGTTTTGAAAGGAACTTTGAGTTTCAAATGCATTGCATACGTCCGATTGTAGATATTCACGCAAACTTTCAGCTTCCAAACTAATTCTCAATGCATTATGCCACTTCTCGTTTATCAAGCAATTATCTCCATCATGCGAGACTATAAATCTGAATATTTTTGTCATTTTTGTAGTACCAAAAGCATCTAACATTAGTTTATGCAAACATTTTCTAATTCAAGTAGTCATGTATGTAGTTAAATTCCGAAAATCTCGACACTTAAGAACAAGTTTTTATAGTTTGCAATCATTAGCTCGAGATTTGTGAAGTGATCTCAAAATTAATCTAGTTTGACGTATTTGCTCTAAAATCTCGATGCTTGTACTTTAAACTCAATATTTTGACAGTAAATCTTGAAAGTTAGATTCACAAACTCAAGATTTGGCATGAATGCTCGAAATTTTTCCACAAAACTAGATATTTGCCAACAACGACCAAAATTCAATATTTTCTACTATATGTCTTATATTCGATTTTTTGAACAATGACAACTTGACATTTCAATTTAAACTTATCCAATTCAAGCTACCAACTTCGTGATTCCAAATCATCAAATCCAAGAATTATAACAAATTTCAATATTTTAGATAAGCTAACCATTCTTAATGAGATTTTTTTAATTAAGATTAACATTATTTAATGATTTGAAAGCAATACAACAATATACTCAAAACAATTGAACAATATATATTGATGCAAAGTTGTATGAAACTTGCACTGAAACGAAACATAAGCTTTGACACAAAAGATAAAATCACATTATCTTCTAGTGCAAGCTTCTTATATCAAGAGTTGAACTCAAAATTTGTAAGTTGGTCAAGTTCAAAAAACTCAAATTTGTTGTGATTAACAATATTCGACTCATTAATCTCTTTTAGTTAGTAAACTCCCTTTGTTTAGAAAATGTATTAGGTCTTGTGTTTTACCCTAGTATATATTACCTATTGATTAAAGCCATGTGCGCGTACAAAAGCTTCTCCAACAATTTATTGCTTTTTGCTTGATACTTAAGCACCAACTTTGTGTGCTAAAATGTCTTGGCTACATAAATAAATTGGTCAATTTTTGCAATTAGGGTTTTGGTAATTGCACTTGTAAAATGGCCACTTTTGTAAAATCTTCCAAAAATAGGCCACAGTCCAAGTCCAGCACCCAATATTGGCAACAAATCAAGATTTTCCTTCAATAAATTGACAATATCCACTAAGTTTTGTATCTATCTAGATCAACATTTTAATGAATATTATGAAATTATAATTCACAATGTCATGAAACAAATTTTGTATATGACGTTTTAGCTCAAAGTAAGTTTCAAACTTTATTTTTCTTCTATTTCATTACTGACAGACTCTCTTGGAATAGCTTCTATTTCTGCTTTCTGTAAAAGGGTGTCTTGAAGAAGTCACCTTGGCCAGCTTCATATAAAATCTCTTTTGAGTGAACAAAACACATTTATAAAATCATCTAAATGGGCACAAAAACATCTTTTTAATCTTAAAATCCACTTTTAACCTATTGAAAGACATGTCAACAAGCCCTTACTAAACCACCAATGACGGTAAGAAGTACTTGAGTATAATATGTTAAATTATGTAATTTAATTCTTCAAATAATGGATTTAAAGAGATCGTTAATAAGTAAAGTCAAATGAGAAGAGCCTTGTCCATAGTGTCATTTTACCATTTTGATTTGACAAGCAAAAAATGTTTGTAATATTATACCATAGAAATTTCTACGAACTATAATTTACTCTCAATTTTCATAGAGAAGGGATGATAATTCATTATCCCTCCAAAAATTTACTTCTCTTTTTGCTACATGCAAAGAAACAACAAAAAATAGAATACATAGGGGTCTTGACAAAGGAGATCCTTGTCAAATCTTCCAAAAGAAGATAACTAATGAAAAAAGGTGGATTTTCCAAAATAACGAAAATATTATCCAATATATTTGTAAGGTGATCTTCGTAGTTGTTCCCTTGTCTTACAGTACATAGAATCACAATGTTGAGAGCCCATAATTCCATTGTTAGGCTCCACGCATGTCGTAAGCTCCCAATAAAGCTTGACATCCATTTTCCTAATTGTCATCCTTGGTAAGCCCTCCAAGTCACGCCAAACTTGGATTCCCTTTTGAACATCCATCTATTGAGTTTGATTTTACCTATAAGGAAAAGCCAATAGGTTAGTTTACTTTGTTTAGAGATTGAAGACATATTGTCCATTGAGAAAGAACGCTGAAAGTCATCATAACTTCAATATTTGCGTGCATGATTGTGAGGGTTGAGGGAAATGCACTTCAAAACCTTTAAATTTCTAAAAAAAAATTCACTTTATTGACATAATGCAAGTGTACACCGATTAATACTATTAATAACGACATCCCTTTTTTTCATTGTTAGGCTCCACGCATGTCGTAAGCTCCCAATACTATTAAAGGTAGTCAATCTGTAAGATTCCATATATCGCATTTCTTAAACAAGAGCGATGTGTGTGGTTTCTTTGAACTAAATGTACTCTAGTTTAGAATTTACAGACTTGATGCATGTCGTTTATGTACTCAACACGATCCATTTTAAACAAACATAACAAAAACCAGTCTCATCTAAAGTATACCAAGCTCGACCGAGCTAAAATAAATAAAAAATGTACTGAGAAGTACAAACTTAATGCAGGTAAGATGTGTACCCAATACAATCCATTTTGAACAAACATAATCAAAATTAGACTCATCTAGAGAATATAAGGTTCGACACACTAAACTAAATAAAAAATATGCTGAAAAGTATTAACTTAATGCATGTCGATTATATACTCGACAAGATCAATTTTGAACAAATTAAACCAAACCTAAATTCTTCTAAAGAATATAAGGTTCAACACAAGTTATACATACAGAGTCAAAAGCAAGAAAAACCCTTCTTACACCGTCAGTTCTGATCATTTTTCACAATATAGTGGAATCAATATATTGCCATACAAACTAAGTTGATACAAGTTGATTATTAAACGAAGTTGACTGAAGTCATACTCGTCCGAAAAATATAAGACTAGCTTCAATTCTTATATCCTTAGGTTCTACATCTCTTTCATAAGACGGTAGACCAGAGTCGTTAATTGACAATCAATTTTTCATTAATTTTTGGCCAAAAAAATCAGTGTCGGGGCGTAATCCTATGTTTCTCGCACATTACGACTTCTCCTTCTCCAGTGCAAAAAGCTGCGCAGGTGCAAATATAAATGTGATTTCATTCCAATTTTGGTTTAGGTTTTAATTTTGATCCTGGGTTTGGCCAGTTCAGCAATTCTCTTCTCCAGGGTTTCAAAATTATTTTTTTTCCACCCGAATTCTACATCTCAATTATCCAAATTCAATAAAATTTTCCAATTGTAGATAAATTTTGTGTTTTGGGGTTTTAATTTTTCTCTCGATAGGGTTTGAAGTATAAATTATAGTCGAGTAAAAGTTGTACCTTTTTTTCTAGAGGAGTTGTAGACAGATAAATGCAATGGCTTCGTACAGGCCATTCCATCCGCCGCAACAGTCAACATTCGCTCCTCCACCGCCAGCGCCGCCGAATCAAAGTCTTCTTCAGTCTCCAGCACCACCGCCAACGCAGGGCAATCAGTACCCTAAAAACTGGGGCCCTTATAACGGCAAGGAGGGTTCAGCGTACAATCAGAACTATGCCCAGTTGAATCTGAGCTCGAATTATCAAAATGCAGGCTACGTATCATCCTCCCAACAGCATTTTAACCCTCCACCAGGAAACCAACCTCCGCCACCGCCTCAACAGCAGCAGTTTCCGTATCAGCCGCCACCGGCGCCGCCATCAGAATCTTCTTCATACCCAGCTCCTCCACACTATTACCCACCTTCTCAGTATTCTCAGTTCAATCAGCCTCAGTCTTTGCAGCCTCTACAACCACCACCGCCTCCTCCTCCTCCTTCATCCCCTCCACCACCACCGCCGCCGCCACAGCCCTCTTCTCCTCCCCCTCCCCCTTCTTCAGGACTTCCTGCTAGATTGAGCACAGAGAACAAGCATGCAGGTGAGAAATCAGGGCATAAAAATCTGGGAACTTCATCAAAACAGCAACAAAAGCCCTCCTTGCCGCCTATTGGCCCAGTCCAAAGATCAGGTAGGCATGGGCAACCAGGTAGAGTTGAGACAGAGGAGGAGAGAAGGTTGAGAAAAAACAGGGAGTATGAAAAACTAAGGCAAGAGGAGAAACACAGGCAGCATGTGAAGGAGTCTCAAAATAAAGTGCTGCAGAAAACCCAAATGATGGCCACTGGGGTGAAGGGCCACGGGTCCATTAGCGGATCGCATATGGGTGATAGGAGGAGTACTCCATTACTAAGTGGTGACAGAATTGAAAACCGATTGAAGAAGCCGACAACGTTTATCTGCAAAATGAAGTGAGTGCGTTTGAGATGTCAAATTGGATTTTGCTGTTAATTTCACTGTGATTTTACCCTGATGAGATTATAATGCATTAAGGTGACAATTTGCAAAGTCCGGTTGTTTTAGTAAAATCTATGTGCTATTATAATGAGTTCTTTGTAAGTGTTTTATTTTCGTGTGATTTAATGTGATTTATGGCATTGAATTGTATCCCGGGCTATGCTTTTAGTAATTTCTCACATTTGAATTGATTTAAGCAATCTAAAGTATAAGTGTACGCATAATTGAGTGTGAGTTCGGTGGTTTACTGTCGTATTGGTGTGTATCTAGTGCGTTGTGTGTATTTAAGATGTCAAGATTGTAAGGCTTCACATTGCCAACCTACAGTTACAACTATTTTGTTGTACATTTGCATTTAATTCCAGTAATTTTGTGCATTTTTATGTTTCAATGAGGTGTGAATTGGGCAGCTTATCATTTTACTGATATTTTTCTACTAGTGGATTCAGTATGTCAAATTGTCACAAGACAACTTGATGATGGAATATTGGGTGATTGGTGGATCTTAAGTAGTCTTTCAACTCGGGAATCTTACACATTGGAATAGTAGATGACCTGGATATCTTTCCATGCACATGTTGTGTTAGGTCAACTAGTGCACGCAGCTTCTGTCTTTCCACGTTGAATCCCAAGTTTTGCATATTGAGTTTAGTCCCATTGGAGACTGAATATGAGTTCAAGTTAAGGTGAGGGTCCAAGAGCATCTCCAATAGATCATGTATTTTAAAAGAGCATCTTTAAATTTAGGGAGTAAAATTTTTTATATACCCCAATAATGCTCTCTATTTACCCTTCATTTCGTTTTTTTTTTCAACATTTATTGATTTCTCTCTATCTTTTATTTAATATTTTTATATATCAACGGCCAATAATAAATGCAATCGTTATAAAGTGAAAATAGAGAGTGGGTTTTTTTGGAGAATCAATCCACTCTCTTCTATTTTAAAAAGTTAGAATAGAGAGTTTTTCGAAGCTTATTTTTTAGTATGGGCTCTCTAAAATAAAGAGCATCTTATGTTTACAAAGTTTCTTGGAGATGCTCTAAGCTATTAAAAGAGATCTGAAATCTAGTAAGGGCTCAATTTGTTTTTGGAATGAGACAGGCTTGTTAACTCTTCCTAATTCACCCCTAATTTGGTTGCTTTTTTTCCAATGGATTTTTCGTTTAGTTTTTGGTCTTATTATTCATTGAATATCCAGTTATAGAGTTGAGTTGTTGTTTAAGGCTGGAAAAATTATTCTTCCCTTAATTATTTTATGACCTTCCATTGTTACCCTTCTCATTATGTTTCTTTTATCTTGCCCATTAGAACCCTTGTGGTACCGCTCTCCTCACTTTTCACCCTCCCAACATTTTGACCATTTTATTGTTCTAATAAACCGCCGCCACCGACAGCCACCTAACACTGCCATTCAGCAACCACTCCTTTCCCCTCTTCTCGTAAATTTCTTTCTCTATCTATCCTTTGGCATCACCCTGCATTTACTTATCCACCGTTCCAACATTAAAGTCTTTAGGCGGTCAATTAAATCACATTAAAAGTACCTAGGTTGGTTGGATCTAGGTTGACCAAACACGGGATCAGTAGATAAAGTACCTAAGATAAGTGTCCCAGATTATACATACCTCATAAGTCTTCTCTTGTCAATAAGTAAACAAGTCCTAAGATGTCATGGAAAGAAAAGTTGCAGACATCAGATTTCTTGTGTTATCAGAGTAGGGAAGAGTGGTACATGCATGTGATTTCCTTCTTTTCTTGGTATTCGATGCTGTTTGATTAACTGAAGACTCAACGTTATTTAGGGTTTGTTTGAGTCCCATTTTTTGAGAAAAATAGATTGTGTAATAGTAAATTTTTATTTTTTTTTTGGAAAATATGTAGTTAACAAGTAGGAAAAGTTGTGGGTTTATGTGTAAAATTATTTTTTTAAAAGTGTGTGGTTGAAAATGAGTTTAGGAAAAAATGGGGCTCGAATGGGTGCTTTGTATTTTTCATTTATTTAATTATGAAATTTTATTTGTTAGTGTCCTTTATTTAATTTGGTCAGGCAAATAAGGACTTGGGGGGCAATTTTAGTTATGATTGGCATTTAGGTTTTATAAGTAGCCGCACCATCTTGCTGTTTAGGGCTTTTGATTTTAATTGAATAAAAATATAGCGTTGGATTTTCTCTCAATTCTTGTTATTATTCAGTGTCTTTGTGATTCGCTGAATTTATTGACTAAATCAATTCTTGACATTCGTACATAAATCATCGGGTCTTGATTGTCAATTCGTGGAATTCTGTGTGAATCAATGGGTAAAATCATCATTATAGATACGGGCCTTTTCCCTTTAACAAGCTTAGATTTATTTCAATAAATTTCCTGATTGGTGTTCTTTGTTTGTTCTCGCTTGCGCTGGCATCAATAATGCCGTGAGATTGAGAATTATAATTTTGTGTTTGAATTATTAGATTTGGAAATTTAACTTTGTTTATTTATTTTATTATTTGTTTTCACGGAGGTTGTATGCATTTGTGTGTGGTCTCTCTTAATTAATGCCTCTTGCAACTAACCCTGCACCTGACCTACGCCTGCCATGGACTTTCATATGGAATTTTTAGTTTTAAATACTTGATTTGGTGAATTTACACTTCATGTATTTATTTTCTTTTCTGTTTCTGTTTTTATTTTTGAGAAGGTTGCCTGAATCCATACCCTGGTACCCTCTCAATTAATGATTTCCCATTGTTAGTTGTTACTAACTATGCAACTTCATCTAAGGCTGATTTTTTTCACATGCAACTTTGTGTTTTAACTATTTGATTTGGATATTTCACACTTTAGTTTTTTTTTTTTTCTCATTAAAAAGGTTGTTTGGCATTTTTCATGAGTTTGATCATTTCTCTTAAAAAAGTAGTTTTAAGACTCATTCTGGTGCCAATATATTTGTTTGGTGTTTGGTCAAGATCTGTAGCCTATATCAATAATTTTCTGCAGACTGCATTTGATTTTTGCTCTCTTTATATTTTCTATTCTTTATATATAGAATTCACTAGTAATTTCTTTTCTTTGTAGGTTCCGGAATGAACTACCAGATCCATCTGCAAAGATGAAGCTTTTGAATTTTAAAAGTGACACAGATCGGTATGAAACCTCACTTCTGTATCCTTTATATTTTATAAGGCAGTCGGTAGAGAGTATTGTGTTGCAAATTTAATGCTTACTGTGCGATTTCTATAGCTTTCAATGTCATGCCACCATGTGTTCACCTCTGCTTTACCAATGCTATGCTGCTAGTACTCACTATCAGTTGAGGTCTTCCTTTGTGATAATATAAACAAGACATTGTGTGGTTTTTTGATGATGGTGCACCGTGTTAGATGAGCCAAAAACGAAGTGGTATGATTTTTAATAGCCAGAGAGAGAACTCTATAAAGCAGAATTATTTAACTAACATAATTTTATGCCCTTTTTTGGCGGAACCAGTTTATTTTAGTTCGATGTGTAGTTGATTTTTCAGCTCTGTATCCTAACTTGGATTAATCTCTGGAATATATATGATTAACTTGTGGAATTGTTGTTTACCTAGTATGTAACGGTGGTTTGTTATATTTACATTTGTAGTTTGTTAAGTCTTTTAAATAATATATACATGAATTTGTTATGTTTTACATTTTGACAACAACACTTCTAACAATGTGGAACCTACTTAAAAAAAAATAAAAAAATGTACTCTGCCTTGACTCAAAAATGTCGAAGCCCTCCAAATTATGACATAAAAGAAATAGGTGACATGAAGCCTTTTTATAATCTATGCTCAGCATCGAATCTAATGATTAATGTTTCCTCCTAACTACCATAGGTTTCAGATATATCACCCTGCTAACATCACTAATTTCTGATAGTATGTGCCGAATGTTTCCGTGAACTGCCATTATTTTACCATGATATCATCAATGCTTCTATGATATCACTGAGTCCCTGTTTGAGCCCCTGTTATCTAAAAACTCATTTTTAACCACACGTGCTCCCTATAAAAATTTTGCATGTAAACCCAAATCTTTTCTCTACTTTTTAACCACACTTTCCAAAAACCACTATTACAAAACTCATTTTTTCACAAAAAATGGGGCTCAACCAGAGCCTTAATATGTTTGCTTTTCTGGCTTACCTGTTCAAAGTTAATTGAGGAACCATGCTTTTTCTCAGTTGCAGATATGTGCAGAATACATTTTTAATTTAATTTTTTATAAGCAGCTTCTCTTTGTGCTTGAAACAATTTCCTGTATTGCTGAAACATCTATCCTTCAGCTCATCAAGGCTGCTGTTTACAAATTACCTTTCTATTGTTGACCTAACTGGTGTGAAATGAAGGATCCTATATATTGATTATCAAAACTGGTTCCTGTGTTTTCTGTTCAACTCTGTTAGCTCATAAAAATTTTACCAGAATAGTTGATTTGTGTCCTCTTGTGATCTGAATTCTTAGGTTTGCTCCTCTAGTGGACATATCTGAATGATATTGTCATGATTATTGTGTTTTGTTCTGACTTTTGGTATAGTAGAGTTGTTAATGAATGATAGTTGAATGATAAAGAGAGGCAATTTTGTGCCGACTGTTCCCAAAAAAAATGCTCAACAGTTACAAAAAGGGAAAATAGAGAACTGCCGAAGCTCTACTCCCCATCTTCACTTTTATTTTAGTGATCATAATTTAAACTTGGAGATGCATCAAATAGACAATTAAGTCATTACCAAAACACTCACAACAACCCTGCCAAAAACATTGCATCACTAAACAGAAAAAACAAGATCTCTCAACCTGTAATCTTTCTTTTAACTATTGTGGTTAGGCTCATAATTTAATCCTGCAGGTTCACCAAATACACAATTACATCGTTGGAGAAGAGTCACAAGCCTCAGCTATATGTCGAACCAGACCTTGGGATACCACTCGACCTTCTTGATCTGAGTGTATACAAGTAAGTTTCTTCACTCCCTTGTGCTGTTATTCTCACTCTAAAAATTTATAATAGAACTTTCAAGTGAAACATGTGTACTGAGTTCTTTTTTCTATGCTTATTTGACTAGTCCTCCAAAGGGGGTGAGGTTACCCATGGATCCAGAGGATGAGGAGTTATTGCGTGATGATGATCCAATGACTCCAGTTGAGAAAGTCGGCATAAAAAGGAAAGCAAGGCCTACTGAAGCAGGTGTTTCTTGGCTAGTGAAAACCCAGTACATATCTCCTCTCAGTATGGAGTCAACAAAGCAGGTATTGTTTAGTTCTTTTCTCACAATGAATCATAACGACACTTATTTTCTCACAATGAATCATAACGACACTCTGTCCAATGCTCGGCAACATGATTTTTATGCTATATTCAGTCTCTAACTGAAAAACAAGCGAAGGAATTGCGTGAATCAAGAGGAGGTCTGAACATTTTGGAGAATCTTAACAACAGGTTAGTTATATATTTTTGTTTCATGTTTAGTATCTAAAACTTCCAGGTGCATATTGCTTGGGTTTTAGTTAGACATTGGAATAATGTTGTTTTTTGTTTTCTTTAGGGAAGGGAAAATTCGGAACATTGAGACTACATTCAAGACAAGCAACTCGAAGCCTGTTCATGCAGTCAACCCCCAACTACAGCCTATAAGGGTTTTACCGCTTATCCCTTATCTTGAGCGGTACAGTCTTTGTCGATTTAATTTTTATATGCAATATAGTAGTGAGCACCCATGCATTTGAATATGTTGGAAGGAGAAAGTACATAGTGTTTATGGGGGAGAAAAAGAAGTGATTATGATTTTAGTTCATCTTGTATTTGAATTTTGTTTTATACAATTATTTTCCTTTCCTTTTTTTCTTTTTTGAACATTTTTGGCATGTGATGCTCGGACTCTGCATTCCGACTGGAGAACCTGTGTCAACACGGGATCGGGACATGTGTCAGATCCTTCAAGTTCACGAGTTGATTGTAAGAGGTGGCTGCTACTTGTAGTAATGGGTGGGTGGCAATCCATCGGAGATGGAGCTCGGACTGACGAGTGAGTCGGGTAATGGGTTGCTGACAGTAGAGTGGTCGGCGAAAGCAATGGCTGTGGAATTAGGGTTTGGAGAATAAAAGTTGTGTTCGGTTGTATGATGGTCTTTGGGTTGTGGGTTGTATATAATGGGTTGGGCTATGGGATGTTAAGTGGGATTAAAAATGGTTATTTAGGAATAGGGCTTTGTTATTTGGGTTTTTTTAGTTTATAGGCCGATTGGATTAGTAGGTGGACCTGTAATAAGAGGATTCTAACCTAATTGTCATCTAATTGAAATTGCACTAAAGTCCTTTCACTCCTATATAATTTAGCATCTGTTTGGCCACATTATTCCACTTTGTAATGAGAGGAATAATAATTTTTGAGGAATGTGTGGTTAAGCCCATGTTTGGTACACATTAAAATTTTCATTCTCATTCTTCTATTTATTTTCAAGCACATATTTTTCAATAAAATAATATTTTCCATCACATCAATAATTTTTCCTTTTTTTTTAACCACACATTCTCCATCAATCTACTATTTCAAAATACATTCTTTCAAAATAATGTGGCTCAAACACACTTTTTACATTATTCAATAAAATAATATTTTCTATCACATCAATAACTTTTCCTTCTTTTTCAACCACATATTATCCATCAATCTACTATTCCAGAATTCATTCTTCCAAAATAATGTGGCTCAAACACACCCTAAAAAAAAAAAAAAAAGTTTTTGGGTTTACATGTAATATTATTTTAATGGAAAATTTGTGGTTGATAAGATGAGAGAAAAATGAATTATAATTTAATGGAGAATAATGGGGGTCAAATAGAATCTCATTTTTTATGAGTTATATTTTTTGTATTTTGCGTATGATTTATGATTTTTTTTTTATTTTTTTTTTGTCATCATTTTCTCTGCTATAGCTAAAATAAAAATAATTTATTTTGCTTGATGGACATTAATTATGAAACGTGGAAGGAGATGAGACAAGGAAAAAAAAATTGTGTTCTTTTAACAATTTGTCACTTAATTATTATTTAACTTTTTGCATGTGAACTTTTGGGGAAAAAATTGAAGTTTGAAAGACATCCACGTACCAATGTTCGAAATTTGGACTCTTTTTAGTCATGTCCATGTATCCTACACGTTAGAAAATAAAAGATTCGACCCTTAGATATGTATCTAATACCTGTACCCAAGCATCATAGTTTTTGGCTGTTTTTGATGAGGAACTTCACTTCTCCTGCAAACCCTCAATAATCTTTTCTTTTTCGTTGAGCATGCATGTGGTTCCTTGCGTAATGGGCTTTAGGGGTTTTAGGATGTTACTGAGAAACAGGAAAAGAACAGAATTATTTAATTCTGCTTCAAGTTGATTAAATGAGATAATATAGGGGGCTTGTCAGAGAATTTCCTGTTATTTTCCATTATTGACGTAAAACCAACAGCAAACGATTCAAATCATGCTAAAGATGGTTTTGACTGACATAAGCTTTTTGTTTCCTTGACAACACTAGAGATCCAGCCTTATGGTGGAAATTATGTTGAAACCTGTCTTTTCAGTTTTATTCGTGACTTTGTTTCTTTTAAAGGTGGGGACTCATGAATGCATGATTGAAGAATCGCACTCCCTTTCTTGTTATTGAATGAGATTAGTAATGTGTGAATCAGTTTCATATTGAAGAATCGCACTCCCTTTCTATGCTTCAAGTACAACCACTAGGTAACTTGAGAGCCAACTGAATGCCATGAACTCATATTTCCAGAATCAGTTAATTTCTCATGCATGCTTTAAGATGTTCACAAATAATGCAATGATTGGGACTTTTACTGGAAATGCTGTGGATAACTAGTTCGCATGCTTTGTAATCAAATTCCCCCCGCCCCCCACAACCCAACAATGATGAAATCAACACAGCATTGACCTGCAATCATCTGCATGAGTTTTGAAGATCTGAAACTATTCGCTGATGGGTGTTTTGTCTTGACAGGTATGATGACCAGTTTGTGGTTGCAAATTTTGACAGTGCTCCAACAGCTGATTCAGAAATCTACAGCAAGCTAGTCACAGGAGATCGCAACAAGCACGAACAGCGTGTAAGGGCTTATCAGAAACTGAACAACATGTTATATTGTTATTTGTAAAAAAAATATGTGCTCTTCAACGCATAAATTGCCCTCTGTTGCATTTCATAAGTGGGACTCAAATTGGAAATTCTTATTGATTACAGAGTTGACAAAGAATGGGAAAAAAATGTGTGAGTGGGAGGGATGGATTAATATAGTTCAACGAGAAAGTTTATAAGGTTAGGTTGCTTGGAAACTCTTCGGTCGTTGGAGTGTGAAATATGGGAATCTCCTGCTGATTTGTTGTCTCCTTTGGTTTACTCTGTTATAGGGAGGGACAGAGGAAGTTGAGATTTGTCATTTTCTGAATTGCTATACTAGAAAATGGTTTTCTTAGAGCTTCTTAACAGCTGTAGAGTTTCAGCATTTTTCTGTATGGATTTTCAATCTGCTCCTTGATCTTTGTTCCTCAAGTCATTTGTGCCCCGCCCCTCCCTTCTTTCAATTTTGTGTGGACTCTTGATATCTGAATCCTATCTAACTGAAAGTTGAAATATTTTGATAATGATCATCTCCTTTGCAAGCCTAGTTCTTAGTCCTAGGATGACCTCTTGGNCCCACAGTCTCAAGTTTTGACGGACTCTTGATATCTGAATCCTATATAATTGAAATATTTGATACTGATCATCTCCTTTGCAAGCCTAGTTTTTATTTCTAGATGACCTGGTTTCTCAATTGTAATTTCTTTAGATGCTAAAGGAAGAGTTTGTTCAGATAGTTTTATTGGTAGATACTTAAAATTCTACTAGGGATGTTCTTTGACAAGCTAAGATTGGAGTATATAGGATTAACACTGGAATTTTAATTTATCCATACACTGTACAGGCAATTATGAAAAGTTTTATGGCTTCAAGCTCAAGTACAGACCGACCTGACAAATTTTTGTCATACATGGTGCCATCAATTGGTGAGGTAAGGAATTTTAAAAAGTGAAAAATGTTCTAAATATTTTATGACATAGCGATTTGTTTTTCTTTTAGCTAATTTGGTGTGAATGGTTACAGCTGAAGAAGGATATGGATGATGAGAACGAAGATATTGCTTATTCATGGGTCCGAGAGTATCACTGGGATGTACGTAATGTAGCTTATTGTCAGTTTCAAATGTCTTTTACTGCAGCTGTTCGCATATCGTATCTTGATAATGGTTCCACAGGTTCGAGGTGATGATGCAGATGACCCTATTACATATCTCCTGGCATTAGGCGATTCAGAAGCCAAATACCTGGTAAGTTTCTAATATTTAGCTTGTAAAATTCTGTAGGGGATGGCTCTTTGTTCTAATTCACATCGAACTTAATGTAGCCTGTTCCAACAAAGCTCATGTTAAGAAAAAAGAGGGCGGCGGAAGGAAAATCAAGTGACGAAGTTGAACAATTTCCTGTGCCTGAAAGGGTGACAGTTAGGAACAGATCCACTCTTTCTGCCAGAGAATTGAAAGATGCTGAGGTATGTTTGATGTTACTCTTGATTCTTCCATTATGTTCGTTAGTTTAGCTATTATGTCAATATCGTCTCATGACATGCTTATAAGCAGGATTATGTACCTTCGAAGGGAAGATTCGGCGTGGATGGGAAGGGTGTGCACCATACTGATGCTGATGATCACTTCAGTGGAGCTGAAGATTATTTATCTGAGTAGTTCCTTCTTATATACTGGACAATAAACTGTAAACAAAAAGATTTGCTCAAAAAAAACAAAAAAACAAAAACGGTAAAGACTTGTAATGAAAAAGAAAGCTTTGTAGCAAGACTTCAGATCTTGAAATTTTAATTTTAGTCTTTGGACTTAGCATGATGTGGCAGCTTATATTTTCTGTGCGTGTTTTGTTCACATTGCCTTATATAGTGGAGGTAATTATTTATAAGAAACAAAAGACCTAAGTTACTTTCACTTTGCCCATGTTCAGCTCTGTTTTGGTAAGAATTTTTTTTTCCCACGCGAAGAATAATAGATTGCCCAACAAGGGTTTATATAAAACCCGTCGAATGTCCAAATGTATGTATTTTATCTCCAGGTCATGGACAAACAAGAATTTCAGTATTACTAGTATTTCTTGTTATCGGCATCACATAATTATCAGGGAAATGAAACATAATTCTAAAAACTAAGGCTACAACAAAAGAAATTACAACTCGCTTGGCATCATCGAATTCCTATTGATTATGAAATATGACAGTGAAACAAGGAACGATAATAAGGTGCATAGTAATTCTAAGTTCTATGCTTCAGATAAATCTACATTCTCATTGCCAGAAACTGCTACTTGAGATGAGTCTTGCACTTCTTCGCTATCAGACGGTTGAGATTCATGCTTTGCTGCAGCTTGCAACACCCTGCTTTGGACATCAGCTGATGAAGGAGAGGTGGGTAGTCCATTACGGTTTGTTTCTAGCTTGCCAGCAGCCAATAAAATTGCCTCAACTCCTCGTCGAACAGGAGCTAGGACTAGACTGAAAGTGGAAGACCAAAAACAACATTAGTTTACATCGAACAGAACTCTTAAAAAAATAGTCAAAAAGAATGGGAAATACTAAAAAGATTTAACTTCAGCCCTTTGACAGTAAATTCAACAAGGGTCAAGTGCCTTGGAGGCCTCAGCTCGACTCCACCCATGCTCAACCAACTTGATTCCGTCGAGCAGAGGAAGGGAATCATCAGTGAAGAGAAAAAGGCTCTGATATGTTTAAATAACAAGGATAAAAAATAGATGACAATCATATAGAATCCAAGTAGCCCTCCTAAGAAACGTGTTAGGTCCTCTGATTAAGTCAAGAAAAAATATTGTTCGAAGAAAATAACTGCACATTTATGTATAGAGGAGGAAGAGGTGGCTTGCAGGGGCTTTTGAAGAAGAGGATTAAGATGATGAATACATACCTACACACCTGCACGCCCATATATGTGTGTGTATATAATATATAAACAGGGAGAAATAGATGTTTTAAAGAGATGCTGTTGAAGAAGAGGATGGTGATTATAAATATATGCATACACTTACATAAAGGACTGTTGAATTGTCAGGCATGGCAGGTGTATTTTGGGTTATTAGTTTTGCTTTCTGTATTCCCCCGCAAAGTTTGTTCATATATAGCATCACTTGCTGTCTTTATATTTTCCCGTTTCATAACATATATCAATAAGAGTACTAATACATACAAACATGACGCAACATAATTGTTTGCTTATAAATTACAAATTAAACTCTTACCTCATGTCCCGTCGAACATCTTCTGCAGTCTCATAAGAAGCCACCCGTCGATATACAGTCTGACAATGGTTAGAGTGAAAAAATGAGGGCAGTAGTCAACTGGAAATTTGCAATTTCAAGCAAGATGCAAGATAATTTCCTCTTCTTTTTTTTATTTGAAACGGTACAGGTACTTCAGAAATATGAACCTAGCATGAAGCCTTAGCAAGGAAGACAAATTACAGGTTCTAATGATAAAGAAAAGGGTTCCACAATCAATTAGCATTTTCGTCAAATTATAGTTCACGTTTTGCATCGGAGTAAATTGTCAAAACTAAATTATTGGATCAAAATATTATATTTCCGCGAATGGGCTCAGACAAAAATCTGACCAACAAATAACATTACGATAAATTGATCAAAAGGACACAGGACAAGATCAACTGTCAGTTCTACACTACGCCAAACTCAGATATCAAACAAATTTAAAAAATTCCAAAACGATCCTGCACTTCGAACAATATTATCAAGTGTTCAAGAAACAAAGATAGTATAATAATTTAGATCCTTCATTAGGAACGTGATAGTTAATCTTTGCACGTTCTCATCAGCTAATGTCAAATTGAATCAGCATGTAACAAAATATTTCCCGAGTATGACCATGTTTCCACATCCAAAACAATATCTATGAAATTCAAAGTGCTATAAAATACCCTCATCGAGTAACAATAAATTTGAGCAAAATGAATGTCAAGATAAGACATTTTTCAGAGATAGGAAACTGAAGATTTTTATCCTAGACAAGACGCGTGAATAATCACCTGGCCAAGGCCAACAACACCAATGAATTGCAGCGACTTCTCCCACTCTGCCATAAGATTATATTCATTCAGTTGGTTGGTTGGTTGGTTGGGAGAAAAAAGCATAAAGAATACACTTTTGGTCCATACACTGAAAGAATATGAGAACATGCTATCTAGGAAACTTCAAAGACGAAAACACTTGGTATTTTGTATCAGTAGAACCAAAACAAATAGAAGTTTGAACAAAACCAATGGGCAACAATTACACTTCGAAAAATTCTCAAAAAAAATTAAAGAGAGGAAGAACAAAATGATTTGAAGGACTGCACATTTTATCTCCGTGCCACTGTCACATCATGGTCCTCCAGAAAAAGACAAACGTAGGCCACTACTTCATACATCTATAGGAATCCCAACCAAAATATCATAACATTAGTATTTAGAGTTCATAGTAAAAGTTTCTGCATGTCCTGTCCAAAAGGATCCCAGAAGATGTTGAATACGAGTTAACATGCAGAAAACTTTAATGTGAACTATAAATAAATTTCACTAAATACTTTCAGGCCTTATTAACCCCAAATACAAATAAATAAATCAAGGCTATGAGAAAATAATTGTGAATTTGGTTTTGCCCAATGATCTTCATGGCTCATAAGTCATAATGGATATTCTCAAGTGCTCTCAAAGATAAATAGATGAGAGAGAACATAATAAAGTTACCTATTAATGCATAAGCTGCAGCAAAAAAACCCTGTCCATACAGAACTCAAGTTAACCGGTTATTATGAAAATAGAATTTTAAGCTTTGGAATGTGCATAGATTTAGTAACAATATATGATACGGTTGCATCCAATTGCCAGTATCTTAGTGAACCACAGTTTAGTACATCAAACAATCTGAGATTAAAACTCACACTCTTTATCGAGATAATTTCAATGAATATCAGATAAATTTAATTATCACTAGATAAATTACTGTTCCATCCCCAAATTAATATTTTAGCTTATCTTGGATTGATTATTTTAACAGCATCGCACAGGGATATGTAAATCTTTTGCAGTTCCACATTTATACCTTGATGAGTAACATATAAAATTGGGTGGCAGGCCACATGTCTTTCAACTTCATTGTGGAAGAAGTAGCAAAGTAGAAATCTTTAATTAAGAGCAGAACTTATGTATTGCGTACTCTTCATTCCCTCATTGTTAATAATGGAACCTAGATCCATGAAACAGTCACTCTTTGGAACAAAGGAATCCTCTATGGTAACTGCATTATTATCATTATTCCTACTACTAATAGTCCCACTAGGAAATGAAAAATTTAATTTGGCATAGAGGTAATCAAATGTATCTTTCCAAGGCCACCTAGTGGCTAGTGGAAGTAGCCTAAATGGAAACTTGCCCCATGTTTGGAAGAAATTTGAACTTTCATTCAGTCTAATCATCAGATGTCGGACATTGTTCAATTGAATGAAATTATGAAACACCAACATTAGTAAAAAGTCTAACCACTCCATATCCAAGGAGTTTTAACGGAGTTGGTTTGATGTCCTCCAGAATTGCTTCAGCTTCCTGTTAAAACCCAGGTCCGCATTAGAATGTCAACGAAATTCCAATGTAGGATTAAGAGAAATATATCATTAAAAAAAATTTAATATCAATAAGAAAAGCAATAGGAAACAGTAATTATCTATGACTGTTAGTCTACCACATGATTTCCGTACAACGTTTCGTTTCATTTGGTTCTGTTGAGTTCAGTTGTTACTGAAGTGCATCAGGTGAGAATCCACTAAAGAATAGACAAGAAAATCTTGTTCAGTTTAATCATATCCCAAACTGAAGACTTCAGTTTGATTGAGAAATATTTTCTATAATTGATTCTGACTTTTCCATTAATTCTTTAAAGTATCATAATGAAGTCAGGCTGCTTATTGAAACATTACGGAAAGTTATAAAGCCCCTGTTTGTTTGATGGCCATTATTGTGTAAAAATAATATTTTGAATAGTGATTTTTTGGAGAATGTGTGGTTAACAAATAAGAAAAAGTTTTGAGTTTATATGCAAAATATTTTATTGTGTGATTGTGTGGTTGAAAATGAGTATGAGAAATAAATTGTACTGTTTTAAAGGGAGTCAAACTGGGGCAAAATATCAAATTCCATAAGCTTCCTAAAGTCTAAATTATGAGATGTTGCACTATGATCCTAATAGTTGCACACATTACACTTCATAATACGTTTATTAAGTTAACCAGAACACTCTTTTTTATTTTTTCAATATGATCCCCTTAATAGTAATGAAAAATCTAAGTCAAGAAGTGATTATTCATATGAATCATATCTGTGTGTCAAATCACAAAGCCTTTATTGTTATCAGTAGATTAATTGTCTCAAATGATTTACAAGGTACTATGTCATCATTTACAACGTGTTGCTTCAGCTAGATGACAACTTCCAAAGACAACTCAAAAACAGTTCAATCAAACTTCAATACAAATTACTTTCAGAAGAAAATAATTTAGCTTATATTTTCGTCAAATAATTAAAAGTTCTACAAAAAACTCAGAACAAGAGAAAAATATAAGTGATCAAGACAGCTCATGCACAACAGTTTTGCTCAATCTGAAAAATCTATTGAACCAATCCTTCCCATTATTTTTGGTAGAATAGAGTAGAAGACCATTTCAATCCAGAGATCCCAAAAAGAAGTTTAAACCACTGGCATTCTCCCATATAATGTGAAAAAAGTTGATAAAGACCAATAAAATTACTCAAGAAGCTTTTTCTGCAACAGAGAAGAGCTGTCAAGAATTCATTATGTACCTCACTGAGTATCACAAGCATTGTCTCGGTTTTTAGCTCTTTAACACGGAAACCCTCTTCTACCCAAGAGCGAAAGCCACCTTTGACCAGATATGGACTCTATCATACATAAGATGATATTAAAATTATCATTAAATTATTTGATAACGACTTTCGGGAAAAAAAATATTGAGTGAAGTATCAATGCATGTAATGTGAAAAAGCTTCAATAATGCATTTCTAACCTTAATCTTATAGCAATTCAAATTCAATTTCCTAGGAATCATGTGGCATTTATTCAACTAGTAAAGGCAACCAAAATATGAACCATCTACACTAAAATATAAGCCATAGCTTTTCTCTCTCAAAACTTACACACAGAATGATTAAATGCCCTATCACTGAGAAATCCAAACTTAGTTACGTATTAAATGCTAATGTCAGCTTACAAAAGAAAAATAAGTAAAGAAAATTGTAAATTTACTACTAAAAACAATATATTTTCGCATTTTCATGTTCAGTCAATTGGCATGTTATACAAAAAATTACTATAATCTTAAGAGAAAAGAAATAAAGGTCAATGCATTTCAAAAGACTAAGATTATTAGATCTCCAATTTCTCATTGTTTTAATAATTGTAGTTGGGATACAAAAACTGAATCTAGTTAATAACAACTACGGATAGAAATGGCATAGAACCAGTTTTGAACCACATTTTGAATACAAAAGAACCATTTCCATTCACACGGGATATTTTCCACACTAAGTTTAGAGCAAACTGGTACTCACCTATACACATTAAAACTACCTATAGGAATCCCAAATTTATTATAACTTTTCCTACAATTCATTATTCTTGAAGTGTGCGAACTTTGCTACTATTATCTGTTTCTCCCATCAGTAATAGAAGTATTAATCTACAATGGGTATTACGCAATTGACAAATATATATTATTTATCAGCTTCAGTCATACTTGCCTTAGTTCCAAGCTTTCTCAATGATCTCGCAACACCCTTGGAACGAGTTCCATCAGCATCCATAATCAAAATCTTGGACCTGTCCTATAAGAAAGGTAATAAAAGTAATTAAGACATCACTTCTAAATCTTGTGAAACTTAAACAAACAATTAAAATATCCAAAACATCTTTACAACTAAACAACAGTTAAAGAGACTAAACCCTGCCAAACTCCGATCAAAGTAGCACAATCCTAAAAGTATCATCAAAAGATAATGCTGCTAACTTCAAAAATTGAATTTTGTCAAGATACATCTTGAACATCATATTTATGATTTACAAGACAAAGAGTTACTTTGGCTGCAGCAGTCGATAAAAACACGAAGAGGGAAGGACTTGCAAGATATTAAGCATTAGTTTAAGCGACTACAAAGCTCTACCGTATAATCTATCCTAACCAGCACCATCTGCACTCCTTCCACAACTTCGGGAAAAAACAAGGCATTGGAGGAATAAATTATATTAGCTTCTGCTTGTAGACTAGAAGGATATAAATATAAAAGAACATATGTTAAGTTCACATACTTTCACAATTTTCAGGTTGCGAATAACAGCAGCAAGCAACGTGTCCTCAAAGTCTCTTCCTGTCTTCAGCAACTTTTTCAGAGAACTGTCAACCTGAAAATTCAAATAAGTTACTTAAGAACACAGAAGGAAGCTAATCTTTCTGAGGGGTGCATCCTCTTTTTCTTTTTCAGTTTCTTTTGTATATAGCCAAGTCTTCATCACCAAGTAAAGGTTACAAATTAAAATAAATTCAAATTACAAAGGTTAGAGGTAAAATCAACCTCAGGTAATGTTACACTAGCATATCGAAACCTAGCTGCCCGTCGAAGATCAGGAATGCCATCCCTTTCCCTGAGATTCTTCACAGCCATAATGCCAAACCCAAAAATCAACAGTAAAATCAGGTTACTCCAGATAGAGAATAGTTCTCCATAACATAATATTGGCAAAAAAAAAAGATGGAAAAGGAAAGGGTTGTAATTGATAAAAGCTCTGAAGTAAACTATTCGACCAAATTACAACTAATAGAGAAGATAACAAAAGAGAATTAAAAATATAAATAATATCCTACAAAGAAAAGGCAAAAAAAATTAACAGTCTCTTGCCTCAGGCCTAATATCAATAAGTACAACATTCCCGTTGCTGCACAGGAGCTCCAAAGTTGACTCGGGAGATAAATCACCAGCATATCCACTGTACTTTAATACCCGATAAGAAACCCTGCAGAAATCTGATGAAAAATGTAACTCTTCCTAGGTCTAAAAGAAGGGGAAAAAGTCATTATCTAATTTCCAATGGCAACGTGAACTAGAGGAAAGATAAAGTAAATAAGAAAAAGAGGTAGATTATACCATATAGTGGCTGACACTCCAAGAAAAAGAACAGCTGGGATGAGGGGATCATTTGGGTCCAAGCCAAGACTTACTTCAAATCCCTCTAAAGCAATGGAAACCTGTATATCACAATGCACATAAGAACCTTGAAAATCTCAATGTTTATTTCTACAATGAAGCAGGTGACTCATAATAATTAAGTTCTGACCATTCCTAACCATTCTTAATCTCTCACGATATCCTACTAAAATCTATCTCTAGTATGAAAATTAGAAACAGAAAAAAGTATCACGACCATCAAACATATCACTAATGTGTTATTCTATATTTTACAAGCAAATAAATATGGAATATACCTGTTGAAAAGCAGTTCCAACTGGCCTCAATACTTTTATCACGGTCTCTTCAGATAAATTAAGTGCATCTTGAAGTTCTGAAGGAAGTGATTCCTTAGCAGAACTATAAGCATATCCAACATAGGTGATCCCCTGTCCTAAATAATCCTCAACCACCACGATTGATCGCCTCAACACATCAACTGCAACAAGCCCCACCTTACCTGATGTTTGCTTTAAATCACTGGACAAGCCTGTCAACTTATCACCAGCAGATCCCCCAGATTTAGTGATGCCCGATATGATTTTATTGATTGCATTATCAACTGCTTCATTAGCACTTCCAAGAGCAGTCGTCACGGATGAAGTGACAGTATTGAAAGAATTGTTCAGAGCATTTTCTCCTCTATTGATCGTATCAGCAATGGATTCATTCAGTTCAGCAAAAATATCAGCAGCACTTGTTTTCAAATCAGATAAGGAATTTACATTCATGTTCACTGAATCAGAGACTGAGGCAGGATCATCTGGTGCACCATCTATTGGTATAATGAATTCAGGATTTAAGATATCAGTATATTCGATGGTTTTACTGGTAATATCCATTAGCTGATCATCTCCTGTAGAGTAACTAGAGCTGTCTACAAATTTCAAATTGGATGGTCCTAAAGGGTGTGTTTCATCAATTACCCCAACTGGATAACTAAAATTGTGTTTTATGTCGTCAAATTTGCTCTGACGCAGTGATCTGTTAATACAATCCATGGAGCCAGATCGGTCACCGTTTTCAACAAAATTAGAAAAGAAACATGAAGCAGGTTGTCTCTTGCAGGGAAGTCTTCCATATGAGAAGTTGTGGACTACTCTGTCCACAGTGTTGAAATTATCCTCAAATGTCTTCCAATATGAGGAAAAGGGGTTCAACCCTCCATGGAGAAACTGCAAAATCAATGATTTCATTTGCATAATTAATTTCAGGTACAACTTTACTAAATCTATCTTATCTGATTTTTCATTTTTTACTGAAATGTCTGAATTTGAGAAAACATTCTTTTTTTTTCAGCAATACCCTTGTCTATTCACCCAATTTATCCTAGATAATCAATTTTCATTATAAAATATATATGTAATTGGAGAATTCATCACTGGTAAATTGGTAATGACTGTTACTAGAATGCTTGTTTCAACTTCCAAACCATTCCCACTATATACATTCAAAAGATACTCATTTTCAGCTCCCTCAACCATTTGCTATATACTACCTGCTACCATTTTGTAATTATGCACAAAGAAATACAATGATAAGTTTTTTTTATGGTTTTCCCTCTGTCGTTACTAACAACATGGAGGTTTTGCTTTTATCAAAAATATCATGTTTCATAATGGTAGACTTATGGTTTTGCGGTTTTGCCTATTTTGAGAATTTTGTGATAGTATAAACATTTCTACAATTTCAGAATGATAAGAAGAGCATAGGTTGGCACAATCAAAGTTCAAGATTAGTTCAAAGATTTTGAAATTCTACGTTTCATCAGCAACAACCATGTAGCAACTTATTTTCTTTATTTAATCTTAAATCAAATTCTTTTTATTTTTTTGATGGAAATTCATTTTGACACAGAATTGAAGTGGTCATTATGAAGGTCATCTCCAGGCCTCTACCATCAACTAATACAAATCCCCACCAATCAACCATCCGTGTTGATTAGTGTATGTCTAAAGTCCCACGTTGGGTTTTATAGCTACATGTCCCAAATTCGCTGGTTAATTAACTTCCATTCTTGGAGCTAAAATTGGAATTTTAAATACTAAGTCAAGCATGTTTCTTGGGGAACTATCATATTGATCTCAGTATTCAAGTATTAAATGACACGAATTAATAATTCCGTATGATTTCTTAACAATTTACATTAATCAAATTCAATGATCTCCAAATCAAGTAAATCCAATTTTCTTTTCTAATCTCAATGTTACCTAATCAGTCTTATTTAGGGATAGAATCTACAACAATGTACAACCCAAAATCATATAAATGCTCCCTAAACCACATGAAAATGTGAAATCTGAAATTCTAACATTCACAAACAAAATATCTCACCCGTGAATGATAAGAGCAGCTGGTGGATGCTGAGCAAACAGGAAACATTATCATTTATATCCTCGATTAAGCTAAATTAAAACAACCCATTATGATTGTTAACTTTGAATGAAAAATGAAATTCTTGAAATGGGTTTTGAAAAATAATATAAGTAGTGTGATTTGTCGAGATTATAGCGATTGTATATATGCGAGGTATTTTGTTTTGTTGCGAGAATTATCCTCTGAATTGAGGTATTTTGTTTTATTGCGAGAATTATCCACTGAATTAACGTGAAATGAAGGATGAGAGGTGGGAAGAAATAGCTTCATCTGCTAGACAGTTGATTGCCTCTCGTTCTGTGTCTCGTGGGGACAAATGGGAGCTGTGTTACTCCGCATTCGCTCACTCTACACTCGGCTTGGTTATATGTAGGGCTAGACGCGGTTCGATTTGGGTAGGTTTCGACCCCAACCCGAAATCAAAACCAAATTAGTCGGTTTGGAAATATTTCAACCCAAAC
>CAIGRF010048556.1:0-19902 GCA_903798235.1 Fraxinus ornus | reverse complement strand
ACAAGTCGACTCCTATTTCCGTAACTTTATGGAGGAAAAATGTCCTCGATGGTGAACACAAATTTTTCGATAGAAGGGATCATAATATCTTAAAATTTAATCAATCAGATAATATGCTATTGTATGCAAGAAATAAATTCTTTTCATGACACATTAAAAAATGGAATTAAAGTATAAAGAAAATTGAAGTAGAAAAACATAATTTCAAGTCAAGTAAAAGCAAAAGACAAAAAATGAAAAATAATTGATGAAAAAATATTAAATTAAGAAAAGAAAGAAATTAAAAAATTATAAGATTCAAATTTTAAAAAAATACACATACAAAAAGGAAAAAATGAAAATGAAAAATTTATTGATAAAAATAAAAATAAAATTAAGAAATATGAATAAAAAAATTGAAAATAAAAAATAACAACAAAAAGGAAAATGATTAAATTGAAAAAAAAATGAAAAATGAAAACGAAAAAATAAATGAAAAAAAAAATAGATCGAACCAAACCAGCATTGTCCGGATCCAGACCCAAACGGATCGCTGGGAAATCGGCCCCAAAAATAACCATTTTTTTTTTTTGCATATTTCAACCTCAAAATCGATTTTTCTTCCATTTTAAAAATAAATAAATCTCAATATTTGTATTAAACTCATAAATTAAAACATTCAATGAAAAAAAATTCAAATCTCTACATTCACCACAATGAATTTCAAACAAATATTAACCTTGTCAAGTTTAGAAGATGAAGAAGATGAACATGATCGTCTGTAATCTTGAAGTCTGGATCTGCTTCCTTTTCTTTTTCTTATTTTCTCTCTTATTTTCAAAGGGTATAATGGGTAACTAAACCTTTTGTTTTGTATTTATCTTTTATCTTTTTTTTTTCCATTTAATACTGGTCAAAGGTCATTTGGAAATTAGACTGAGTCCAATGCCCATTGGCCACTATTTCGTCGAGACGATAGGGTTTGGGCTGAATTTATTGTACAGGCGTCGGAGAAATTATTAATTTATCATGTGTGCTAACATATTTAATTAATTGTGTATAAAAATTATCTTAAAGTTAAGCTCAAAATTAAAGTGATCTAATAAAGAATTAAACAATTTGATTTTGGGCATTTAAATAAAGTGTGAGTCGGATTAGATGTATAGAGACTTGATCTATTATGATTGTATTTGACGATGAGTCAAATACATATGAAAACTATATATACAGTTATGATTCTCAATTCATATGCAATATTCTCATTCGTTATGTCATCCCATCAACAAGTTAATTACATGATTGGTCACCGAACTCTACGTAAGATTTTCAGGAAGTTATTGAATTTCAAAAGTTTTTCCATTAGTCACTGAACTTTATAAATATAATCTCACCCATCACTGAGAATTTCAAAAGTTTTTCCCTTAGTCAATTAATTTTACAAAATGTAATCGCATCCATCACTCATGGGCTACGAGGAAACTTTCATGAAGTTTATTGACTAACGGGAAAAAATCTGAAGTTCAGTTACCCCCTGAAAACCTTACGTAAAGTTCAATGACCAATTATGTAATTAATCAATATTTATATATTTTTAGTTTTTTTTTGTAGTACAAAAATGTAATCACTCAGTGGCTACGAGGAAACTTTCGTAAAGTTTATTGACTAACGGGAAAATTTTTGAAGTTCAGCGACTTCCTGAAAACCTTACGCAAAGTTCAATGACCAAAATTAGATAATTAATCAATCTTTATATATTTTTATTCTTTTTTTGTACTCCATAATTTTATTGTCTTTAGTATCGCCAAACTTAGATAAATGAATAACCTTTTATCTTAGGGAAAATCGATAAGGTTGTCTGCTAACCTCTTTAAGATCAAAGTGGCAATAGATGATAGTTCTATGGGCTTCTTCAGCTTCAATCGTCTTTTCATCAGGACACACCTGGATAAAAATAAAAAATCTATTAAATTATTAGCTAAAGATGCATATGAATTTTAATGTCGAATACCATGAAGTGATCAATGATGAAGGGTTCTCTTTCGAAATAGTTGACTCTTAGATATTAGAGAGGTCAACATACAATTTGGTCAGTTATCCTCAAGATAAAGACTATTTATTTTTTAGTTTGACAATGCTAGAGAGAATAAAATTGTAAAGTAAGAGAATAGAAAAATGAAAAAAGAAAAAAGAAAAAAGAAAATGATTAAAAAATAACATAAGATTGATAAGTTACCTGATTGGTTAAAAAATTGTTAGTCATTGAACTTTACAAATGTAATCACATCTATCACTCAGTAACTAATGGAATTTTTTTTTAATAAAACTAATGAAGAAACTTTTAAAGTTCAGTTGTCCTCTAGAAACTTTGCGCAAAGTTCATTAACTAACAAGGTAATTAACCCACCCATCAACACGAGAATTCAAAGATAAAACATATTGAAGAGGAAAACTCAAAACCCCACATAAAGGAATTTAAGAATCAGGAAGAAGTATTGAAACGATCAAATTGAAGAACAATAAGTCAAGATTAAATGATTGCAATTCAAGATATAAATATGTTTCGCATTAATTAATTTTCTTGATAAATTGACATGAAGATCTTGACAATTCATAATGTTTAATAAGGTTTAAGTTTCATAAAAAAAATAAAAAAACTCAATGATAGGTTCAAAAGAAAGGTATAAATGTAAAAAAGATTGAACTCTAACTCATAATTCTCGTTTTAATTTATGAAGGATTGGTATAATTTAAGAATTGAGTAAAATATTAAAATGTTCCAAGTACACAAGCCGCGTTGTATAAATTCAGACATAACACACCATCCTCAAGTTTGTGTACTGGTCATAGGTATACATATTTCCTGCTTAAACTAAACATTTCAACACAAGGAAAAAAAAAAGAAGGAGAATTTGTCCTTTTATACACGATACTTTAGTTGCACGTTTTGAGGTATCAAATTACTGGGGAGATAATAAAAAGAACGGTCAAATGAGAACCTCCAACCTTATCTTTAGAAATTCGTGTGCTCGATTTTTGAAATTATCTTTAGAAATTCGTGTGCTCGATTTTTGAAATTCGTGGCAAAGGCAGAATGAAATTATCTTTGAAAATTGGAGTAGAACCTCCAACCTTATCTTTAGAAATTCATAATAAATTTAAATAATACGTAAATCACTGGAGATTTTTAATAAGTAAAGAGATTATAAGAGAGTAGAGTAGTAAGCAATGTGAGAAATAGTGGAAACGAGGAAATTATGGGCCGTGGAGCCCATAGGGGCTTGAAAAGAGTCTTCCAGAGATGGGCCGGGCCACCTAATCCATTTTCTTATTATTTGTTTATGGTTTATAAATTGAATTTGCTTGTACATGAATGACCTTCAATGATGTTTAAAATGGGTTATTGATTATTTTAAGTATTGTTAAAATCAATAACAAGTATTGTTAAAATCAATGACAAAGCTATGTACCACATCATGATGTTTTATGACATCACTCATCCGAGCCTAATTTTAGTGAGTGGTTGGTGGGAATTAAAATTAGATTTTTAATAGATTGTGATAGAAGTTTTTGAAATGTGTGATTGGAAAACTGTGGGACTCATGAAATAAATGATTAATATTGATTGTTTGATTTTGAGTTGGATTAAAATCAGATTTTAATCCGAAACAAACAGAGCCTTAGTGGGTGGTGGACCTGGTGGTTGTACTTTCCTTATTCCAATTTCCTCTCCCTAAATTTAAGGATCCATTTCAAGCCCTTGTTGAACCCTATTTTATCAACATTCAACAATTCATTTTCAACTACATATTTTTCAATAAAATAATTTTACACATAATCAATTTTTTTTCATATTTCTTAACCACACATTCTTAATAATAATAAAAAAAAAAACTATTTCAAAATACATTATTTTCCCTAAAATGGGGTTCAAACAAGGGCTATATCTTATCGAAATCGTTAAATATAAATAAAAAATCAATTGTATACATCACTACTTACACTTGTTTACCAATATATGACGTGACGAGATTTGACTCAGTCAAAATCTCACCAACCAAATAAAAAAAAATCCCCAATATTTTTTGTCACTAACCCACAGTATTTAAACACAATCGTTTAAGTGGTGAATAGATTTTGACCGTTTTAATTCAATTTATCGCCACTTCATCAATCCGTAAACACAACAAGCATTTTCCAAAAAAAATTACAAGTTTATGAATTCATCCTCACAAAGCAATAAATATATAAATAGGTCCCCATTTTCATCCATGATTTTTTTCGCTATAAAAATTATAGCAAACCCTTTCTGCTTTCTCATTCGCGGCTCCCGATTCCAGGTATGCCCCACTGTCTCTCTCTCTCTCTTTCATGTAATTCAGGGATTCCATTAACTTTTCTTTTTCGAGAACTGCAATACAAGCTACGCCTCTCTATCTATTTTGATGCAAAAGATTATCGGGTTGTTAGTTTAATTCCTTTTAAGACTTGGGGAAGATCGATGAAAAGAAACTAAGATTTGCAGAACTGATTTTTTTTTTCTTTGAATAAATTTGGGTTAAAAAGACTCGATTTTAGAGTAGGGTTGCATGTGTCATGCAGGAGTTGGTACTTGTTGAACTACCTTATTCTATCGCCATGCATGTATATCGATGGACTGTACTTACATTGTATCAGTTTCTAATGGAAACTGAGTTTTTCTACTTATTTTTCCAAAGAAACTGTGTACTCGTTTTTTCGGCTCTTTTCTTTCTGGTGATTTGGTATGATTCATGTTTAAAATTGTTTGAAATTGAATCAATAAATTGCCGAGGAATGTTTTATATTTCTCTTGTTTGATTAGGGTTTCACTGTGATCGAATGGGGAAATTGGACGTTCTTTAATTTTCACGATTGTTTTATTTTTTATTTTGTTTAGTTATGAACACAAGATGCTGATTGAAAAAGTTCTCTAAGATTAGTGAAATTGTGAATTGACTTGTGAAAGATAAAAATTTGAAAATACTTCGCTACTCCTTCAGTTAATTATTGATAACAAAGAAAAGAATGTATCAAATAACAAAGTGACACGTATAAACCATATAGGACGACTATTGATACTCTTCATCATGAATAACATTACTTCAAAGATTAAGGACATTGGGGCTCTTATTTACTAAACCGAACATGATAGCAAAAAAAAAAATACCATATACTCAGTGTCAAGTTTTTTGAAAATAAAACTTAGTCTGTGTGCCATTTTTTTTTCTTTTTTTCTTTTTTTCCAAGAAAGCTTCTGCAACTTTTTTTTTTTTTTNTAAGTGCACTTTCATTTGACTTGCGTGCCTGTTTGTTCGAACTTGATTCGGAAACTATTGCTTCTTTTATTCATTTCTTGTTATTGTTCGTTTCTTTTAGATATATCTTGGTTATTCTTTACATTCTTCTTTCCTTCAGTTTTACTTGTGTTTTAAAGTTGAAGCTAACAAAAGGCACACCATTGAAGACTAAATTTCAATAAATAAATGTGTTCCATCTCAAACAAGTTAAGTTTTAGATGGCGTGAATCAACTTAGTATTAGACCAGACACAGCTCCTAAGTTCAAGTCTCATTGTCATCCATCTATGAAAATTGTGAACGTTTTAGGCATTTTACAAAGAATGAAACTGGTGACCGGCTTGCATTTGGGTGGGGGTAGAAGGTGAATACAAATTTAAAGAAATAAATGTGTCCTTACCAACAGAAATCTTAGATGATTTTGTTTACTAAGTAAGCCTTAGCAATCATAAGGCTTATGTCCTCAGGAGCGCGCCTCAATAAGTCAAAGCATAAAATTTCTGAAAGGGCACTTGAAGTCTAAGTTTTCTTGGTTGATATTCTGAGGATACTATACAAATGGAATGAAATAACAAGTAGGAGAAGACATTTTCATTTTATTATGGTTATGGCCCGTGGATATAATGACTGCTATGTAAAAAATTTCTTTCTCAACGTGCATATAAAGCTGTGAGTTTTGGGTATTGTTGCTTCTAATATTGACTATTTCATTTGTTGCAGAGCAGGAAAATACTCTCATTTCCCTGTCACTCTTACTGCCTCTAAATTGGTTTCCTTGCCTTTAGTTTTAGCCAAGGTCTGTTTCTTTGTATGACAGTTTTCATGTTGAACTTTCCGTCGTTTCTCATTTTCCTTTTAGTCTCCTCATGTCTGCAATGAGTCATTTTATGTGCATGTTCGTTCCATCATTCTTACAAATAGCAATTCTGATTACCAAATTTTAATTAAGCTGTCTTTGCAACCTGTTGAGTAAATCCAATCTGAGTTATCTTTGTCATGATTTGTACGATAGGAGAATGGATATAGGGGGAAATTCCTTACCATCTTCATCAGATACGGTTAAGAGAAAAGTGAGCTACTTCTACGATCCAGAGGTTGGAAATTACTATTATGGGCAAGGTCACCCAATGAAGCCACACAGGATGCGAATGACTCATGCTCTCCTCGCTCACTATGGTTTACTACAACATATGCATGTATCAAAGCCTAATCCTGCTCGAGAGAAGGATCTATGCAGGTTTCACGCAGATGATTATGTCTCATTCTTGAGAAGAATCACGCCAGATACAGTGCAGGAATATTCGAGACAGCTGAAGAGATTTAATGTAGGAGAAGATTGCCCTGTTTTTGACGGTCTTTACTCCTTCTGTCAAACTTATGCTGGAGGTTCTATTGGAGGAGCAGTTAAGTTAAACCATCAACATTGTGACATTGCGGTAAATTGGGCTGGTGGACTGCATCATGCAAAGAAATGTGAGGCTTCCGGTTTCTGCTATGTGAATGACATAGTTCTGGCTATTTTGGAGCTCCTCAAGTTTCACGAGGTTGGTCTCTTTTTCTAACACCGTGCATGATAACAGTGACTTCTTGACTATTATATCTTGTTTTCTTTACATTTACATTTTTTTTTATGTACACACAGTTTTATAGTTTCTTGCTGCTTAATTATAAAGAACACTCTTTAGATCAGATTTCCCTGACTTAATGGGAGTTGAGGACTTGCTTAGTTTCACATTCCTGAATTTGATTTCTCCTTTTTTCCATTGTTTTAGCGAGTTCTATATGTGGACATTGATATTCATCACGGCGACGGTGTTGAGGAGGCTTTTTATATTACAGACAGAGTCATGACCGTTTCATTTCACAAATTTGGAGATTATTTCCCTGGCACAGGGGACATAAAAGATATTGGATTTGGGAAGGGGAAATATTATGCTCTTAACATTCCATTGGATGATGGAATTGATGATGAAAGCTATCAGTCCTTGTTTAAGCCAATAATGAGAAAGGTGATGGATGTTTTTAGGCCTGGAGCTGTGGTCTTACAATGTGGAGCTGACTCCTTATCTGGGGATAGGTTAGGCTGCTTCAATATATCCGTTAAAGGTCATGCAGAGTGTGTCAGATTCATGAGATCTTTTAACGTGCCACTTCTTTTGTTGGGTGGAGGTGGCTACACAATACGCAATGTTGCTCGTTGCTGGTGCTACGAGGTATGTTGTATGTATATTAGTTAACTTTGAACTAGGTCGAAAAATGAACTTTTAATCATTTCAAAAATGTATAAAGTCAAATGATCGTCGTGCAAATATGTCCTTCACAAGCCCTTTTAGAGGAGACTTTTTCTTTTCTCAAATTTTCGTCATCTTCATCTTTGATTGAATATTGCCCTTTTGAATTTTGAGCAGACAGGAGTAGCACTTGGAATTGAGGTTGACGATAAGGTGCCAGAGCACGAATATATTGAGTATTTTGGTCCAGATTACAGTCTTCATGTTGCTCCAAGTAACATGGAAAATAAGAACTCTCGTGAAATGTTGGATAATATAAGAGCAAAGCTCCTTGATAATCTCTCAAGACTTCAACACGCACCAAGTGTACAGTTCCAAGAGCGGCCGCCTGATACTGAAATCCAAGAGGTTTGTTTTTACAACCCTGAATTGTTTCAGTTAACAAAAGATCACGAGTAATATCCATTATATATCTTTTATGTATTCTAATTAATTCCTGAAAATGTCAGTGCCCTGGCCACAAATTTGAACACGTTGTACTCTACCAAGCTACTAATGCTTTTTGTTCATTTTATAGCTCTATTCCACCCCTCTTTGCCACGATCATTTCATTTTAAGGAACAATGTAAATTTAAAGTACCAGGAAATAACTTAAATCAGATATCAGATGGAGGGTGTCTAGAGATAAATGCGTATCAATCCCCTTTTGTTACATCTTCATGACTAGAGAATGACTTCGTCGAAAGAAACCCGAACAAGTTATTTGTATATTGGAAAAAAAATATGGATAATTATGTGACAGCTCATTTATGCTGCTTCAATTTCAGGCAGACGAAGACGAAGACGAAGACGATAATAAAGATGAAAGAAAAGATCCTGATGATGATGTTAATGTTGATTACTTGAGGTATACTTCCTCATCCACTATTCACACGTGCGCTTTTCTATTTCTGAATACATGGCAAATTCTGAGAAAAAAAAAAGTTGGTGTCATTAAGCATAGATCATTCCCTATTGTGTCCTTACAGAGAAACTACACCTAGCAGAGTGAAGATGGAATTTGTTGAACCCGAAGCTAAAGATCAGGTATCTCTCATTTCGTTGTCCTTTGATAGAAAATCATCTTTATTGCCTCATCAAATGCCCGTAGTAAAAAGTTTTATCAAATAAGTTTAGAATGGAGTGCAATTACGAAGTCTTTGATTCAAAGTCGAAGGAGAGAATTGTCTATTTTAGTTAGTGAACCACACATGAGGCAGCCTTTTCTCCGATTTGAACCTTGCACGCGTGCCGGTTAATACTTCAATTATCTAGAAAACCTTTGTCCTCAATAAATTTATTTAATCTAGATATAGGAATTAGGATGGTTACATCCAAAATTGAGGCTATACGAGTGGTTTCAACGAGCATTAGAAGCTTCTTAACTTTATTGACTACGTGAGACGTTATTTCAGTGAAATACATAAAATGTACATCATTAGTGCTGCATGTATCACCTCAAAATTTCAATACATTGTTATCCGTAAAAGTTGAAGGAATGTAGGTACACTGTTTATCATAGATTGGACGTGTGCTTAATGCATTATTGTGTAAATTATTTTAGTACTTTTATATTGTTTCTTTCAAAATTATTAGGATGAAATGGAAGTAGACGAGGATGTGCGGAAGGCGGATGAGTTGTTGAATGATACGGAGTGCTTGAAGGTATGTCTCGTATATTGTCTGCACATTTATGAATTTAATGTTCTTATCCCAACAAATTTGAAGTTCTTGTATTTCTCTATCAGGATTCTTCTTTGCCTACAGAAGTAGAAGCACCGACATCAGAATCACTACATACTAAAGTGGAAGAGGACAACTCGAAAAACCCGACCGAGCAACCCGAGGAGATGGATCACGATTGAAGATCACAAATTCCCTTGTGAAAAATGACGTATATATAACCATGTGTATTGATTATGCATATACTATGAATCTTGATTTTTACTTTGTTCTCGACATTTTATTACCCTTCGAATCAATGTTTAAAATAAAGCCAATCTTCAAAGCGACAAAATTTCTAGTTGTCTGCACTTGAACTCCTATCAATTTTAATACTAAATAAAATCTTGCCATGTGCATTAATTTAAAAGGATAAGGTGTACATGTAATGTTCGAATTTTCTCGTCCGAATGGCCCAAGGTTGCCTTGCTCATGTTTGTTCATTTTAGTCAAAACATAAATAAATGTCTTTTGTGTGTAATATCAAAATAAAGTACACGCATTGAAATTATTAATTTTCTGAGAAAACGACAAAGTTCAAAATTTAAGAATAAAAAATAAATTTCCCCAGCTCGTAATAAAAAGAATTACATGCCATAACGCCTTTCTGTAGAAGAATTTTTTGACGAAATTATCGTATGCTAATTTTCTTTAAAAACTCTATTAATCATACAAAACCCTTTCGAAAAATATCTAACGATCGATTTTATAGGACTTTTGAAAAATATCTAATGACGTAACTTTCTCAAGAAATTCTTCTATAAAAAGCAAAAACAAAAGTAAAATCCTGTGTAATGAATTTTAAGTAGATTCAAAAATAATTTTAAACTTTGAACGATTTCATGATATGTGAAAGAAAAAATTATATTGGAAATTGGAAATTGGAAATTGATTGCGAACAATATTTGTTGTTTTGCTGACCTAGGAAATGTGATTAGATAAATAATAAAATGGGTTTATCCATTCTGCCCCCGGCACTGCCACGGCCCATGTGGCCCTGGCATTGTAGCATAGTCCTAATAAAATTTGTATAAAAAGAGAACAAATCATAGGGAAAAAGACAAAGATTTGAACAGTGTTAGTGTTATTATAAAATGTGTGTGTGTGTGTGTGAGAGAGAGAGAGAGGGGCCAAATGATGGGATGCTTGTGTGATTGCAAATCTATGAATTTTTAAGTATTCAAAAGATGCAAAAATATGTTAAAAAGTATTTCATCTAAAAACTTTATATAATAGAGATTACAATTAAAGAGATCTTGCCAATAAATGGGGTTAGTGTTATGGAGTGTACTCAACTAAAATTTTAACGAATTTTGAAGGATTATAAATACTAATGAATTTCGTGAATTTGAATAGACTTTCATAAAATCCTTAAGATTTATTAAAAATTGTGAAATTTTAAAAGAGTTTGTGAAGTGTATTTTTAGTGTAATAATATTTAGTATCACCGATGTTAAAACACTAGTCTATGTGGTTCTAGTGCGACTATATTTTGATGAATTTTAAAAAATTCTTCTAAGTTTTGGTGTTTCCAATTGAGATTTTAAATGATTTTAATGACATTCATTAAAATTTAAGTGTCCCAACTCGAGATTTTAATGAACTTCAATGAAATTTCTCAAAATTTAGGTATCCTCAATAATTAATGGATTTACAAGATCAAATAAAGAAATTTTAAAAGATCTGTATGAATTTCAAGTTTAAAATTACATATTACAAAATCTTTTGAAATTTCACCATTTTTTAAATGAGGTTCTTATTGAATTTGTGGAAATTTATTCAAATCCACGAAATTCATTATAATTTATAATCTTTTAAAATCCGTCAAAAGTTTAGTTGAGCACACCCTTTAAATCACTTAATTCTAACTTTCATTTAAGCTTGAAAATTAATCCAAATCTCTTGCAATCCTTATAAATTCACGCTAGTTATTGAGGATACCTATTTTTTTTTTTCTGGAAATAAATTAAAAACTTAGTTGGAACACCTAGATTTTAATAAAATCAACTAAAATCTCAATTGAGGAACTCTCAAATTTTTGAAATTCATTAAAATCTAGTTGATTCACACCGGCCCTGTTAAATCTTATATTTTCCTTGTTCTTTAGCTATATATACATAGCTGCTCATTGTCTTCTAATTATTCCAGTCTTTAGCCAACTCAATGGATTCAAATGCCTCAACTCTAGTTCTTCGTCCTCAATTAACCATCAAAAATGATATCGAAAATGGTCCGCCGGTATTCGTTTTCGATACATCCCTACTTCAAAAACAAGCAAATTTGCCCACACAATTCCTATGGCCTCATGAAGATTTAACTTGTATCACACAAGATGAGCTAACAGATCCTCCAGTAGACTTAAAGGGCTTCTTTAATGGCGATGAAGAAGCCATTTCTTCTGCAGCTTTGCAGATTCAGGCCGCCTGTTCGAACCATGGTTTCTTCCAGGTTATCAACCATGGTGTAGATTCAACTGTAATTCATGCTGCGCATCAGCATATGAATGCCTTTTTTGATCTTCCGATGAGCAGAAAATTTGCTGTAAAAAGGAATCCAGGCAGTGTGTGGGGTTATTCGGGTGCCCATGCTGATAGATATTCTTCAAAACTGCCATGGAAGGAGACATTTTCATTTGGATATAGCCATGACAGTTCCCAGGAACTTGATGTGATTAACTATTTCAAGTCTGTTCTGGGGAATGATTTTGAAGAGGCCGGGTTAGTTTGCGTACTATACGATGAACAAGATTTTAGTTCATTTTTCTTAACCCTGCCAAGGTCTTAAATTACTTGTATTGCATTCACCATGCATAATGGCACAAAACTGAAGAATTGAAGAAATTAATTAACTTGGATTTTTTTATTCTTATTTCAGGTTGGTTTACCAGAACTATTGTGAAGCAATGAGAAATTTATCTCTAGTAATAATGGAACTATTGGCAATTAGCTTGGGAATTGATAGGTCACACTATAGGAAATTGTTTGAAGATGGTAACTCAATAATGAGGTTCAATAGCTATCCACCTTGCAAAGAAGCTGGACTCACCCTTGGAACTGGTCCCCATTGTGATCCAAATTCTTTAACAATACTTCATCAAGATCAAGTTGAAGGACTTGAAATCTTTGCGAATAACAAGTGGCAAGTAATTCGACCTCGCCCCGATGCCTTTGTCGTTAACATTAGCGATACATTCATGGTACTTAAATGTCACGTTCTTCGATTGTACTATCAACCAATCTCCCTTTTCGAGCATTATATGTATGACACGTACATAATTTTCATAAACGAACATGTAGGCATTGTGCAATGGAAGGTACAAGAGTTGCCTGCACAGGGCAGTGGTGAACAAGGAGAAGGTGAGAAGATCATTGGTGTATTTTGTGAGCCCAAAGGAGGACAAAATTTTGAGGCCCCTTCAAGATCTATTGGGCAATGAAGAGGCTAGGAAGTATCCAGATTTCAAATGGTCAGAGCTGTTGGAATTCACACAAAAGCACTATAGGGCAGATGCCACTACACTACAAAACTTTGCCCACTGGCTTCAATCTTCCAAAAATACTTCCAATTAATACTATCTTTGGATTGGATGCTTCTCAATTATCATTTTTCTCTAGATATGAATATGATATATCCCTTGTGAATGTCTTAATGTATGTGTGCTACAAGCCAAATGCCAACACTTATATGTGTGCATTTTGCTGTTTTTCTTGGATGAAGATGCAGTTGTGTACTCTTTTCTCCTATGTACATAAATAAAATATAACCTACTTTTTGAGAATGAAGTTTTCATTTTGTAATGTCCTACTTTTAATTTTTTTTTCAGACATTACCTCTACTATCATCGTTCTCTACTCTCATGTTTGAACACTACTTTTTAACTCTCCAAACTCATTTTAGATCACATTCTCTGAATAAAATAATTGTACACGTAAATTATTTAAGGTTTTTTTCCCCTACTTTTTAACAATACGTTCTAAAAAATCACCTTTAACAAAATTTATTCTAAAATCGGGGTTCAAATAGGGCTATGATCAGTTGAGTTGCTAGAGACATATTCCGCCTAAAGTGAATGTCAATATTTCGCAAAATGAAAATATATAATACCTTCATTTCAATTGAACAAAGTAAAAGAAAAAAAAATACTTAGAAACTCTAAGAAAAATTTTCATTAAAAATATTATGGAATTAAATGTACAAAAGGGAATCCATTAGGTTCTACTACAAGTACAAAATATCCCAGACCACAAGCTGGCCAGTTTCTAGAAAGTGCTGGACAATTCTGGGGGGGCCATTTAAATATTTGAGGAATAATTTATGCCTTTTGTGATCATATATTATATATTTTGGTGTAAAAAATAGAAATTACAATAAATGTGAAAAAAATTCTTATTATGTTTGATAAATAGAAATTCCTTGGTTCAGAAATTATTATTTTTTAATGATGAAAATATACAAATTGTTCTAATTACAAGTATGTAAAATATAAAAGATATCCTAGGTTTGTCGACACATTTCACAAAATAATAGCTTAATTAAATTTAATCCTTGAAAAAAAAAATTTAACTCATAATTAAGTCTTAAATGTAGACTTACGCGTTCTTTGCAAATAGATCTCCATCAATTCATATAGCTAATAGTCAAATGATCCTAGTACACCAATTCAATACTCCTTAAGAGCATTCGATTGTCTAAAGAAAGAAGAAAACACTATGTAACTTAACCACCAGAGTCTAAGAATCGAGGCATATCAAGATCAACACTAACGCCAACTCGACAAAGAATTCCCTTTGTATGATTGGAACAGATTCAAAGTTGAATTCAACAACTAGACAACACCATGGCAAGAAACGAAACATATTTTAAATTATAAGCTATGTTTGATAATATATTCTTCTTCTTTTTTCCTTAATTTTTGTGAAGATGGTAAAAATTGGGACATGGGGGTGTGGTCACTTTCATTATTCACAGCTTTTATGCATAGTACAAAATAGACATAGATTTACATACAGACATGAATAAAGTTGAGGATGACGCTCAAGTCTATTGAAGTGAAAATGAAGACAAAACATATAGGCCAAATTTGCAACTTGCATCAGATGTCGAGTAAAAGACATGCAGGACAAAGAAAATATTTAGTTCCCCAAATGCATGACTTGCCACGCTCAAGGTTTTTCCAATTTGCATTAATTGTACAACACAATTTTCATGGCTATTTTGTCTTCTATTACACCATATCAACTACAGGCAGGGCACAAATTCAGGTTTTTGTTAGTGAGTGCTGATAATTAAAAAATTTCATCAGTTTGAGTCCCCTCAGGGCCACCGAGGTGAGTAACCGACTGTAAACTTCAGGGCCCCGTGAAATTAGTCGAGGTGCGCGCAAGTTGGTCCGGACATCCTCGATTATAAAAAAAAAAAATATCAAATAAATTTAAATTTTCTTTAACGTGAGTAAAAATTAAAAATTTTAATGTAGTAAAATTTATATAAAGTAAGCCGCAAAATAACAAATGGAAAAAGATTTTACAATAGTGGTTTTTTAAAGAATGAGTGGTGGTTAACAAGTAGGAAAAATATTTGAATTTACGTGTAAAATTATTTAATTATAAGAATGTGCAGCTAAAAAATGAATTTCTCAAATAATATGATTTAAACATGGTCTAAATAAATTACTTTTCCTAATAAGTTGATTTTTTAGGACATAAATCTAAATTGATATTCATGACCCAACTTTAGTCTATGGATGCGCATGATGAATTTGAAGTTGAATACGCGAGATTATAGACCTGAGATTTATTTTAAACCCAATTTCTGATTTTTAAAGAATAAGAAATTATTTTAGATATTTGATAAATTTTAAAAAGTGATTTTAGAATAATATGTAAAAGTTACTTGTTCAACCCTAAAATCACCTAATAAGTAAATAACGCGAGATTGAATTTATTAATTAAAAGCAACAAGTCACTTTTTAATTGTTCCAGATGTTTAGTCAATCAAGTCAATTTTATCATATGTCGAATTGCCACAATAATAATTAAAGCAGTAAAAAAACACAACATTTGTTAATGGAGAAAAATCTTAATTGGGTAAAAACTCCTGCACCAAGCCAATAATTTTCACTATAGACAATAAGAACTTACAATATGATACGACCTAGAAAACTCACTAGACTCGCTGATCTAATTATTACAATTTTCAAGACTTATTGGAACATGATTCACTCACACCTGCTCTCGATTTTCTGGAATTGTCTATCTTTCGCGAATCACCAAGAGCACCATGTTCTTGTACTTTTCCTGTACTTGCAATCCAACTTTCATCAATCTTCAACAACATTTGAAAGCTATTGAGAAAGTACCTTCCTAATTATATTGAGGAAGTGAGTGTTTTGGATTATATGAATTTGATGTTTTTCCCAACTTGTGGTTGATTGATCTCAAGAATCAAAAGTTTAATCTCAATGTTCGGATGTGTTCTAGGATCTTTGATTGATGTTAAGAGAATGTAAAATAACAATCAACCACCCACAAAAAACGTGTTGGGCATTGAGATATATATTTATAATAAGAGGTATTTGGATAATATAGGATAGATAGAACTCTTAAAAATCGATAACTATGGTTTCATGTATAACGTCGTCGCTCGAGCGCGCGGCTAGCGATATGCGAGCGACAGGTGCGTCGCTCGAGCGATAGTCGGGCGACAATGATTTTATTTTTTGCTCGAGCATCAGTTTGGCGATAAGTTAACGTAAAGCTGACTACTATTTCTCATTGTTCCATACTCGAACCCAAAAACTCTTAATTTATCTATACAACTCCAAAAAGATTCATTAACTTTTACAACTCTTTTATAATAATCATTTTTCATAAAAAAAGACCCATCGAATTTAATTGTTTGAGTCAAATAGATTTCCAAAAAGAGTATAAGATGAAACAATTTTTTTTCTTTTAAGAGAATATACTAGTTTAGGTATACTAAATTAAGGTCAATTCTTGTTCAATGTCACTTTACCAACAGATGACGACCATCTCAAATCTCACACACGTGGTCAAGACTCACTCACAAAATCATAGTGTGCAGTGCATATGGCACATGAAAAAATTTAACTAAGTATTCTGCACCTAAACAAAGTAATGAAAAATATGTTACAACACATCAATTAAACTCATACTTGGTCACAACACACATGTTCAAGTAAGCCGTAGTCAAAAAAATTCCCTTTTTATTTTTCAATTTTTTTAAAAAAAATCAAACTACCTAAAAAGCATAAAAGAAAATGAAATGCATGCGATAATGAATAAATCACAATTAATAAGGATACGCATGAATCAAAAACACATAATCAATTAGGTATACAAACGCTCTTACCTTTAAGGACACTATAATCAATTTCAAAAAAAAAAAAAAAAAAATTAGATCACTCTTTGTAGCCCAACTTGTCTAGTGGAAGACTTATTACGAGTCAACTATGTCATTAACTTTGTCAAATTACTCGCTGATTAGCGAGGAAGTTAATCCGACCATCAAAATCATGATTTCTACTTCTAATGAAATTCTGATTTTTATTTCTATTTAAAAAATCATGACCCATAGGCCTTGTATGTCATAACTCACCACAATTGAAACACGTAGGGATAAATTTAGGAAAAATCATAAATTTCAAATTTTAAATCTTTGGTGAAGGAAACCTATGTTGTACCGATGATTTTGGTTCTCAGACACCTATATTTTTTGTTGTATTCCTATTCAATAGCTTGCGACACTTAGGTCTTATGTGTTCTACCTTACTATAATGGTGACACATGGGGATGAACATAGGAGCAACTCTAGGTTTCAAGTTTTGAACCTTAGAGTTTGAGGCAGCCAGGCAGGTACAAACTTATTGTTAGAATATCAAGTAGTATGAGAATTTGTTTCATTATTGTCAAAATCTCTTCTATTCGCAGCTGATTTGTTCAAACCTATTATAGTATCAATTTTCTTAGATTCGCTAGAAAAAGTTTGAAATTGGGCATTTGATTTTTCAAAATCACTCATAAGAAATTTAACCTTAATATCTAAAACTCTTACTCAACCCTTAGGCCATGTTTGATAGGCCAAAGTTTTCCATGAAAGATGGAAGTTATCCCACATTTTTCACTTTTTTAGCTTGTTTGATAGGAAAAAATTTCTTGGCAATTCCTTTTCTCACTTGGCCTCACGTGACCCATATTCCACAAAATTGAAGAATTGAAATTCCCATGGTTGAGCTAGTTTTTTTCTTTTCTGGGCAAGGGAGAAAACATTATTTACACTAATCAATTTTTAAATGATACGTTTTCTTACACTATTCAATTTTTGTATTTTCTATTCCCAAAAACCACTTCTTATCGTAAAATACATTATTTTTCTTTATACTATTCAATTTTAAATTTTAACATTTTCAGATGAAAAAATATACTGATCAAACACAATTAATTGACAATTCTCAATACTTCTAGGCTATTCAATTCCCAGAAATTCGTTTTCTTTTCACTCAAATTTCATTATTGTAATCAAACGGACCCTTAATTCATTCAAACATCTAGTCGACTCCTCAAATTTGGTTATAAGGCTCTCTTTTTCTAATTTGAGTGCATTAACATTTTTAAGCATAGCTTTATTTACATTCTTAATCTTAAGACTCTCCTCACATAATTGTTAATAAGCCTTTCGAATTTCAATATCACACTCAGATCTCGAATCAGAAACTGATTGACTTCTAGACAAGATTTTGGGTCAAAGATCGCTATTAATCTCTGATATCACTTGAAAGTTATTAGTTCGATCCTAAAATCAACTAATGGTATATAACACAGAATTAAACTTATCAATTGAAAAGCAAAAAGTCATTTTTTAATTATTCTAAATGTTTAGTCCAAATTACATTAGATTAATGAGTCAAATCAATGATCGAAACATATAGACATCACAACCACGTGAACATGGTATCAAACGGTGTTACATACTTACATAATCAGCAATTTTGTCCATTAATCCAAGACTGCTATTCTATTTTTCTTTTGGCAAGCTATATACTATACATTTGATTAAACTCCGCAATGGGATTTATTGTTTCTTTTATTAGGGTTACTTTGAGTTACAAGACAAACACACTTTCTAATTCTTGATTTTGGACCAACCGCTGGCCCTTTCCTAATCAAATCCATAAAAAAAGAAAAAAAAATTATAACAAATGAATATTTTTTTTTTCCTTTTTGTTCTCTTCCATTTTTACATAGTAATGTGTACATGTTAAATTGTGGAGCCTAATTATTGATGATCCTAATTAAGGACTGTTTAAGAACTTGTATTTTTGTAAAATTCTATTAAGGAATTGAAATCCTTCTAAAATTCGATTTTGCCTTTAATCTAAGGACTGTTTAGAAATTTGTGTACTTGTAAAATTCTATTAAGAAATTCGAATCCTTTTAAATTTCGATTTTGCCTCATTTATCTTTTAAATAGGAAGTCGTGTTTGACTTTATAATTATCATAAAAAAGAAAGCAAGAGAGGCTGGAGAAGATAGGTGTCCGATTTTTTCTTGAATTTTTTTTTCACCATAGTGAATTACTGCATCAGAAGTCTCACATTGAATCTTGAGTGTTCTTAAGTGTTTATTTTCTTTATTTGAGTTTATTGCTCTCGATGAAATAGAATTACAGTTTATAATTCTCACCAGTATATGGGTACGTGTTTGTGCTTTAAAAAAATTAGAGTTTTGAATGCGTTAAGCTTGTTTGTTATTCTAAATAAACTTGTCATTTAAACCAAAATAACAGAAATAAAAACATTGGAATTATTTATTTTTTGGAAAAAATTGTTAAAATTATTACGTTTTTATTTTTATTTTTAGATTTATATATTATGAGAGTACAATCATAAATATTTACTTTTTCGAGTTCGTGAGTCACAATTCAATAAAATAAGTGTCGAATTTAGATACTCCAAATGTCGTTTGGAACAAAAAAATATTGCATGATATTAGATTCATAAAAATATATAATTTTATTTAAAACTTGTGAACGAAAAAAAAAAAAAATTAGTAATGCAATCAAGAGGCTCTACAAAAAATAAATTTGTAAAAAGATACATGAGAATTAGATTAAAAAGAAAACAGTGAATAATTTTTTAACGGATTAATTGCATAAATCTCCCTAAAAACGTTTCAATTTGAGATATACTTCATACCTATTAAAAATCGTAGAAAACCCCCACAGTTTGAAACTTTTTGTGCTAAAAACCTCCATACCATCAAGATCCATCAAATTTGCTGTTATAAATAGTAAAAAATGTCAAATTAAAAAATGAATAATTGTAATTTCAAAACCTAAACTTTTTACTTTTTTGAAAATTTTACCCAAATGTTTTATATGTACCACATACAATTCTAGATCTTTAAAACTTTATTTTCCACCCCACCCCACACCACCCCACCCTCAACAATATCCAATTAAACCAAAACAAAACCCAAAGAATCCAATTAAATTCAGAACTCTGGAATACTCATCAAAATCAAAATCAAAATCATACTGCTATTAATCCTATAAATCCACACCATACAAATTTGAATTTTGCCTTTTCATTTTCGATAC
>CAIGRF010048534.1:16393-37327 GCA_903798235.1 Fraxinus ornus | reverse complement strand
TCATGGATTTTCTGTTGGGACTATCAAATTATTCAAAATCCTGATTCATAATTCAATGTCAAAAAGATTGCAAGAAGATTCAAAATCAAATGGTGGTCTAAATTTCACGAAACAAATTGCTGTCTTAGGGCAGTAAACTTGTGGATTCAAGAACAAAATAATATCGGAGCTCCCTCTAAAAAAAAAAAAGAAAAAACCATTGATTTTCTTACAAAAAAATCAAAACTATTGGCTATTTTAGGTCAGTATAAAACTCCGGAAAAATTATCTGTAATTTCGAAAAAAATTGCGAATTTAGCAGAAGCCACTTCAAAGAAATCAAAGTCAGATACTTCAAGTGAAGAATCAGATCATGCCTATGATAATGAAGATGATTGTTATTGGTTTGATATTGATGATTTAAATGATCAAGAAACCTGAAGACTACCAAATGACTACATGGTCCGAGTTTTCTTGATGAACTGTATCAATATCGTGCTCAAAATCAAAGGATTTACTTTTCAAGATGTGTTTGCTAGCCAACAAATTATTCCTACCAACCTTGCCGACACTCAAAAAGAAGACTTGACAAAAGCAACTTTATTAAAGATAATTTAATAAAGATTTCAAAAAGCCGGGAATGAGATAAATAAAGTTTTTCAAGATTCTCTCAAGTGGCTCTCAAGTCAAGATTCTCTCAAGTGGCTCTCAAGTGACAAACAGATTCAAATTAAGATACTATTCAAATTGCTTTAATTGTTTCAAATCCGGATTCTTCATCTACAAAAGGAGTACCTTTTCATCTGTTTTCCTCAAGTGTGTGAAATAAGTGATATTCACCTTCTTCAAGATAGTTTTTGGATTTCTTTGTAATTTAAATACTTCTGTAATCTTGTAATTTCCTGTGATTTCAAATTTCAAAATATATTTATATTCATGTTCAATAAACTATTTTCTTCTCTCAGTAATATATATAACTCTTAATTAAGCAGAACTCAACCTCCAAAACGTGGCAAAAGCTAATCCCATAGATAATACCATACTAGTTCATTACACGGATCCAAAAGTGAGTGAAATAGTTGATGTTTCATACTAATGACTTGTAACTGCACTCAACTTGCCATTTCGAACCCCCGAATAAGTGCACGATACACTCTCTTGATGTTTCAACCAGCCTTCGAACTTTCTTTTCAATCTTTGGGCAAAGAAAACTAACATACGCCCTCATCTTATCCCTTCTCATATGTATTATTTTCATAAAGTTCAACCGAACTGATGTAAGTATGTTGAGAATTATTTTTTCACGTTTTTCTAAAAGTGTCTTGTTGAACACTTCGCAAACATTTTCCAAAAGAATATCATACTTTGAATGCACTTTGAAATTGGTCCATTCTTGCGATGGCCTCTCCATCAACCATTTGAAAGCCTCTTCATCTATGTTCGCTGAAAATATGCCGCAAGCGCACGAGTCGAGAACAAGTAGTAAAATGGACCTTTTAAGCCCGAGTCGATCCCACGAGGAGTGTTGGCTCAATTACTAGTGTATTGATTCAAATTAACGAAAATGACAAACACATTTAAAAACTTGAATTTTAAAATAAAAAGACACGATTTTAATTTAAAAACATAAAACGACAACTAAAAGGTAAAAAGGTTTTGATTTTAAAAAGATGTTGAAATTTATGATTTCGCTTAACGTTTACTTCATTAATATCAATTCAATTACACGCTGATGCAAATTACCAAAATAAGTAGTTAGACCCGATTTTCCAAGTTTAGTTAATACTCTCTCTCAAGGTCATATTAACCCTAATCGATTAATTCGTATTGCATATCTCTATGTCGATAAAAACGTAACCAATTGCATGAGTTTTTGTAAAAATACTCAACGGGTCACTTGAGGTAGGTGTATATCTCTATATCACCTAGACGCGCCTAGTATACTAGACAAACTCAAGGTATCAATCATTTCGGTCTAGTAAATGTAATTATTTTTCAACAATCACATAAATACCTAATTACAACATCTATTGTCGTCACAAAAATGAAGTAATTTTCACCATGATGATCAATACACTAATATTTTGATAACAAATGCATAACAATAATCAAACAAAACATATCATGATAGTAATGAAATATTAGGTTAAGTTACTACATAAATTCCAACACAAAATACTTAGCTCATCATAAATAAATAACAAATAAGGAGATTGTTTATATAATACATTACAAACTTTGGAAAAATAATGGAAGAAAAACAAAGGTTTAGATACAACCCTTTTTAGTGAACTCCTCCCATGATTCCTCCAAGTTTCCTTTGATGAAATCTCCTAATTACTATTAACTTTGCTCCCAAAATGAACCAAGAACTAAACAAAAACAAGAAAATGGAAGAAAGGAAAGAAAAATGGAAGAAAAAATGGAAGAAAATTCTGCTCTATATTGCTGGACGTTCACGGGGGCTTTTCAAAACCAATTTTTCCAAAATTGCAATTTAAACCCCTCACTTTATAGAAAATAATTAAAAGAAAATCCCCAAGTTTCAAAAGTGGCACCATGAGGCGGTGCACGGTCTCTGTCCAAAATAGGATTTTTTTTTTTTGTTCAATTTTGCAGCCAAGTCGCTAGGTAATTGCATGCCAAGTCCCTCAACTTTGATTTTGTACAACTTGGTCCTCGAATTTTAACTTTCATTTCAATTGTGTCCTCCATAAATTGCATCATAAATCCTCTATTTTCTGACTTTGTTCACCTTGATCCCAAATTCACAAATTTTGTACTCTTTTAGTCCATTTTCTTCTACTTTTACCTTGTTCACTTTCTTATCGAGGTTTTTTGCCTACAAAAGTGAAAATTACAAAATTATAAATAGAAATTTACTCAATTTCAACAATAATTAACTTCAAAAAGTGACTAATAAGTGTGTAAAAACACACTTATCAATCTACTTGGTAAATTTACTTCATCAAGTACTTGTATTAAGGAATAGTTGTAGACTTGGTAGCATACCAGAGATAATCTCTCAAAGTCTTCCCTTCGAAGTCGGCACTGAAAAAATTTGAATACATATGGCATATATAGATCTATGCTTACCCTCCGAGAATAGTTCATCAATTACGTTCTATAGCCCTTTATGGTGATCTATCATTAAAGTCCAACCATTCCCTATACCAATTTCAATATTTTCACAAGAAGTCTATCCGACCAATAGCCGTGAGCAATATACTACCAAAACATCCATGTGGCAACCATCTACTTCAACCACCTTCCTACAACCTTTTATGAAACCTATCTTAAATGGTTTGGAACAAATGTATATCCCTTGGAAAACATCATTGAACATGTAGATTGTCACATTTAAGAGTGGATTGGTGGTACCTAGAACCCTTGCACCATATGACCACAACTGTTCAAATTGCTCTTCAATTGTCTTGTGCAGCGATTCATTCACGTATCTTCTTATTTTCCATGCCACATTTATGGTGATATCAATTCTTAAAATCCTCCTTCACTGCCAGTAGTATACTTTTCGTTTTCAAGTTAGGATTCGCCTTGAACTGCTCGATTTAATGACCAGGAATTGTAATTGCAATGTCCGTTTTATTGGTAGCGATTGCAAGTGTGCATAGACAATTCCTCTGTCACCCAGTTTGGATGCCCATATCCTCCAATTGCAGTCGCGTTTGGCGTACCTCACATTGTACCATTCAAAGCTCCGTATGTTCTAACTACCTTTTAAAACTCCGATACATCCCTAAATAGCGGACCAACCTCAGACTTTGGATTAATCATATCTACCTAGATCGTAAACTCCAAAAATCGATAGTCAACAACGTCATCCGATGTACATTCAGAGTGAGTCTCTTCAAAACATGAATACTTAAAATCATCCACACTAATATCATCTTGAATTTCATTTTGAAGTACATTCTCCGCTTCACCCATAGTCGAACCTAACTCTATTCCATCCGCCACATTCCGTTCATATAGAATGTTATCCCAGAGCAGGGATGGACCCAGCACCCGGTCAGCCCCCGTGGTCGCCCGTGCTGGATCCGTCGGGAACTTTTTTTTTTTACAATAGATTAATTTTTTAGCTTATATAACTGTTATTTCATTTCATTTTCTAACGCCTCCTATATTTGAGTTGGTTAGAGCTTGTAATTCTTATGAGATGTCTCTAGTTCGATTCTCTAGCTTGCAATTCATATAATTTTAATTCTCTAATTCTTACCAAAATTAATGGCAATAGGGAGGGGAGAGTCGAACCCATGACTATCCTTAAAGATTATTGAAATCCTTACCATTAGAATACTTGCTGAGTTTGATATTATTGTTAACATAATAATATATATTTCATTTTAAATATTAATAAACGACCACGCCCTTAAGATCGTTCATTGTCAATGTTGACCGGTCAACGTCCCCTTGGGCTGAACTTCAATGTTGGGTCCGCCCCTGTCCGGATTCCAACTTATTCTTGGCATCATTGAGATTTGGGTTATTGTCTGAGCCGAAAACTTTCCCATCACTTCTAGAGGTATTGATCTTTGGAATTGTGTTATAATCTCCAAAATGAACATTTATGAATAAGGATAATGCCGATGTAGAACTTCAACACACCACATAATTGTAAAAAATTTAAGAAAACTATCATTAAGTTGTAGTTTTATTAGGGTGAAGATGGGTCCCAACAATTAAACATACATTGTCAAATGTTGAAAGAATTGATTTTATAACCACAAAACAAAGAAAGTTCGAATGATTCCAAAAACAAAATGACAACCATGTGGCCAACACAACTTACGAAAATAGCCAGCAAAATTGCAAAAATTCAAAGTTACAAGTTCAACTTTAAAATCACTTAAAAGGGGTGACTAGGTGAATAACGCGGAATTAAAATTATCAATTAAAATTAACAAGTCACATTTTATTTGTTCTAAATGTTTAGTTAATCAAGTCAATTTTATCTTATGTTGAATTGCCACAATAGTAAATAAAGGAGTAAATAACACAAAATTTGTTCACGGAGAAAATTCTTTACAAGATTAAAAACTCCAAGACCAATGCAATAACTTACACTATAGACAATAAGAACTTACAGTATGATCAACCTAGAAAACCCACTAGACTCCCTGATCTAATTACTGCAATCTCCAAGATCCACTGGAACATGTTTCACTTATACTTGCTCCCGATCTTCAAGAATTATCTATCTCTTGTAGATAACTAGAACACCTTGTTCTTGTACTCTTTCTATGCTTATGGTCCAACCTCCTAAATATTCAACAACTTCTAAAAGCTATTGAGAAAGTAGGTGTTTAGATATGAAGTTTCAATATTTTTGCCAGAACTCGTGGTTGATTGATCTCAAGAATTAAAGGATTAATTTCAATGTATGGATGTGTTCTTGGATCAAGGAATGATATTATGAGATGTGTTATAATGATCAACCACGTACAAAAACGTAATGGGCATTGAGTATTTATAATAAAAAAATATTTGAATAGTATAGGATATATATAACTCTTGAAAATCGCAAACTAGGATTTCATATATAATATCGTCGCTCAAGTGGTAGGCTAGCGTTGGCCCAGTGACGTGTGAGACTAGAGCGATAGGTGGGTGACAATGATTCTGTTTTGGACGTTCATGCATCAACTGGCGACATGTTAGCATAATTCCAGCTACTCTTTCTCTTGTAAATGAATGAGTTGATTCATATCTAGAATATGTTGAAATAATGAACCTTAGAGGTTGATGTAATCAAAATAAAGAAATATTCTTATTTATTGAGATATTGACTTACAATTAATGAAATCTATCCAAACTAGAGAGTGCGAGAATTAGTATATTTATTCATCCTTAGATCTCACATTGGGAAAATAGTTAAAAGAATATGTTCGAGGTGTATCTCACAAGTGAAGAAAGGAAATATTAGACCATTGAGGGTCACGAATTGAAGAAACTTGTGAATCTATGATGTTGTACTTAATTCTTCGATACACACATCAGTTTTACATTGATAAGTAAAAACTAATTTCTGTATTATGATATTGATAATGTTCATAGATTTAATATAATGATTTCAATCACGAAATAAATGGCAGGTTATCTGACCAAATTTCTTGGATTACTGTACTGACTAGGAACCATTTATGTAGTTAACTTTGGAGATATGTAATAGTTTTATTTGAGGACAAAAGTGGTCAAAGTATTTTCACAAATCAATTTTTACCCGAAAAGTTATGATCCAAATTTTTAAGCTCAACTTGAGACCCACTTTCATATAGAAAACATTTGAATTAGAGAATTTCTATTTCAAAAAGAATTGCGGCCCTTTGAGTTATTTTTCCAACACATGTTGAATAACCTCAATTGAATATCGGAAGAAAAATTATGATAAAAATACCAAAGGCTATTCAGAGACGAAATGAAGCAAGCCTGTGAGCGCGGGCTATTCTAGCGTACACCCGAGACAACAATTTTCTTGACCTAAGAGTAATTAAGCATGCTTGTGCGCACGCGGTAGATATACCTAAATGCGCGACCTGGGCCAAATTCTCCACTGATTGGCCAAGTTCCTTTTTTGATTCAACTCTTATTGGTAACAACTTTAGGACGGTTTCTTGACCTAAATTCGACTCTTATAAAAACAGAACTTGAGAGAAAACATTGGAAATATCTCATTCTCTCACTTCTCAAATCACCCATATAATAAAATCTATCAAGAAACATGAGGCGAATTCAATACTCATTGGAGAGGAGAACAAATCTCATGCGTAGATTGAATCAAAAACATCATGAACTTGAAGAATCAAAGCTTGGGGTTGAAGAATGATAATAAGAATTAGACTATGACATCTCTTTCTTGTAGTTATAAATTTCGAGAGACACTTCTTTTCTTCTTATTGTTATATCTTTAGAAGCATGTTTAGCTAGATCTTAATTGTATTGGATGAAGACGAACCATATTGTTTATTTGTTTTAATTCAAGACTAGTAGTTTAATATTTCTTGTGTTTCTTGATTAATTTTGTATATCCATTGCATTATTTAATTGCTTGATCAACAATGAGATCTAGCTAAACTAGTAGTTATTTGTTGTAGTGTTGGGAGGATTATAATAAGTTTATAACATGGAAAAACTAACATATTTACAATAGATATTAGGAATAACATTAATCACTTGTACAATCATATAGATAATTTAAATTTCAATGCATTCTATTCATTCAAATTTGGGTTAGGAATAAATTTTGGTCGTGATTAGAATATAATTAATTTGTCTTGTAAAAAAAGGTAAATACATTAAATTTATCAACTGTCAAGAGCGCAGAAATGGAACTAAATTACAAATCAAAATTGAAATAGATAACAATAAATGGACTCTAAATCCAATACAAAAACAATTTTTAATGCTTTTCAAATTAATTTAGCTTATAATCAAATCAAAACCAATCTTTTATTACATAATTCGAATTCCATAAAAAGCTAGTATACATGAATTGAGATTTATTTCCTGTGAGATGATGACTCGTCTCATCACATCAATTACTTGACACAATCCCGTACGCTTATGGATTTCGCACAAACAAGTTTTTGGCGTCTTGTTGGGGAATAAAGTATTTAGTTTGAATGTATTAGTTTATATAGGATATGAATTTTTTATTTTATTTTGGTTACCCACCCTAATTTCTTTTGTGCGTCGTATTCTTCCAAAAACTATTCATTAGTACGAGCATGATTCTGGCAATAGCAAAGGCAACAAACCAATTACAATAATTCAACATGACTTGGATGATGAGGATATGTTCGCAAAAGACACAAACTATGAGCCTTGTGATGGAATGCATTATACTAGATAATGCTTATATACGCTCACTAATTCCTTTATGTTCACTCTTCTATAGTTTAAATAGTATTTAAGATGTCAAAAACTAGTAACTGACAAATCTGATGAAAGCTTCATGCTTGAGGGAAAATATGTATCGAGCATGGGGATGAAGATCATACTTAAGGAAGTTGGTCCTTCTTTGTTGAACAAGGAAGCACTTTCAAAATATTATAATGAACTTGCCATATTGGATGAAAGAAAAATACGATTAGGAGATGCTGTATTCCAAAGAGAACTCAAAAGGTGGGGGTATAATGCACTTGAAAAGATTAAAAGTAAAGAATTGACCATTCAACTCAAGGAGATATTAGTTATTGGAGAAGATTATAAGGAGGATGACAAATTAATTACAAAGGAACCAAGCGAATAAGTGCCAATTAGTAAAGATAAAATAACACACATTCTTTCGACTTCACTGATTGCCCAACAACTGAATTTGTGATTAATCTCGAGAAAGAGATAGAAGTCTACATGATTGATTTCGAAACTTATGATATATGCAAGACATACCACATAGAAGGAGGCAGTGTTAAAATTTGGAGAATCAACAAAAAGTGGAGCAAAATCAAAAGAAGGAAATCGAGCAAGGCATCAAAAGTTTTCTTTAGAATTCCATGCAGATTGTTAAAGTCAAGCAACGACTATTGGGAGGCAACTCAATTTTCTTCAATTTTATTTATTTTTATTTTTAAAATATATATGATTAGTAGATTTCATTAATTTTAGTAGTTTCATAAATTTTATTGCTTTTAGTAGTTTACAATATCTTCATCCCCATATTTTTTAGAGCTTATTTTAAAATGTTCCATGTTATGACACTTGAACATATTGGACAAGGGAAATTATACAGCAAGTCATTCAGAACTTTTATACCAATCGATCTACCACATGTAGATATATTCCATAGGAGAACTTAGATCCCTTCTTTACTCTTAATTTTATATATTGCTTGTAATATTTTTAGACATTGAGAACAATGCCTGTTATAAATTTAGAGGGTGAAAAAACATCGAATATTAATCCATTTTTACTATGTTGTGTGTTTGTCGTCTGCAAAAGAAAAAAATCTGAAAATTAAATAAATTATTTTCAACTTTATTTTTGTTTTTGTATGCTTATGTGAGTTAAATAAATTTGTCTACTATGATGCATACAATAAAACCATGTGTTAGGCTATAAATTGTGTAAAAGTTACATATTAAGTTGATTTATGCTTATTCATATAAAACTTGACATTTTTACACATAAGATTTATGTTTGCATCATGAAGGATTAATTTGATTCAAAATTTGAGTAGCTTGAAAATTAGTGGACCTTAGAAGCTAAACCCAGACAAACACTAAATTATACATCCTTAAATAGAGAGTAATGCTATGTAGCCCCACTAGGGTTACAACTCCAGTTTTGGTGGCGTTAATGTAGGATTAAATGATAGATGAAATTAAATAAGTCATTTAATTTTACCTTTCATTTAACCTATTATTTAAAGTCACCTAGACTGAGGTTGTAACCCAGTGGGGTTACATAGCACTACTCTTAAATAAATTCTAAGATAGTTTTGGGGTGATTGTGTAGGGAGACATTGAGATAACTGTGAATTCTATGTATGCTAAATTTTGTGTGAATTTTCTAAGACCAATAAGATGAAAATTAGGTAAAAACCTTGAATTGGGTACCTTTTTGAGAATGAGTGTTTAATAAGAGGCATTGTACTAGTCGTCACATGAAAAGATAACTGTCTCATTGTGAAATTTCGCTTCGTAGCATTTATGACTCAAGTGATTTAAGTCTATAAAAATATCTAAAATCGATGCCCTATAGTCATCTGACCTGGAAGTCATCGACCAAAAGATCGTCAAAGGGTCATTTAAAATGGTTAATGGAGATAAATCCGCAAATTAGATGAAAATAAAAAAAGGTGAAAAAGCAGGTATATGAAACAGAAGATGCACTACATGCCTTAATTACGTCACAAACACTTATTTTATAGAATTAGATTTTTTACAAGAGGTTATTAGTTTAATTGATTATTGGGGATTTAAGCAATTAAAAAAAGGAGAATCATCATTTGTTGATGTGTTGAGTTGCAATAAGTAAGATTTAACCAAATTAAAGAGGGTGATGATTAGTATAAAATTCAACCTTAGATCATACCTCGGGGAAAGGTTTAAAAATATTAAGTCCAAGGGTGTAAATCTTATGAGAGAAAAAAAAAAAGAAAATATTTGACCATTAAGGGTCACGATTTCAATCACTTGATGATATGATGTTTGACATGAATATTCACACACACACACACACACACACACACACACACACATCGGTTTTACCTTGAATAAGTAAAAATTAATTTGAGCAATTTGATTTTAAAGCCGCTATGATTTTTATACATAAATTTCAATCATGAGACCAAAGGCAAATTATCTAATCATATTTGTTTAAAAAAAATGAAGTCAAAGTCAATTATGTTTGAGGACAAACAATCGTTCAAGTTTGGGATGTTTGAGATCTAGGCAGTTAAATGAGATTAATTATAATTCAATACTAAATCGACGAAAAAATGACTGGTCAATTCAATATTTGTTGGAGAGGAGAACAAATCTCACATGTGGATTGAATTAAAAACATCAAGAACTTAAATAATCAAAGCTTTGTATTGAAGAACAATAAAGCCCATTAGACCGTAACATCTCTTTCTTGTAGTTATAAAGTTCGATTGATGCTTTTCCATTTTTCTTGTTGTTTATTTTTAGAACATATTTAGCTAGATTCGTAATTGTATTAGATGGAGATGAACTCCATTGTTTGTTTATGTTAATTCAAGACTAATAGTTTAGTATTTCTTGCATTTATTGATTAATTTACCCATTGTCTTATTTAATTGTTTGATCATCAATTAGATAATTAGTTGCTTGTTATAGTGCTATCAGGCTCACAATAAATTTAGAATGCGATAAAATTAACTTATGTACAATAGATGTTAAGAATAACACTTATCATGTGTGTAATCATATAGATAATCTAAAATTTAATGCATTCTAATCATTCGAGTTCTGGCTAAGAATAGATTCAGATCGTGACTAAAATATAATTAATTTTTTTTTGAAAAAAAAAATAAATATATTAGCTTTATCAATTGTCACGAGCACATGAATATGAATATGTTACATAATTAGGAATTGAAATAAATAATAATAGACGGATTATAAATCCAATACAATCATCCATAAATTGATAAGAACCTTAGTTTTTCATATTTCTTAGATTAAATTAGAATAATTACAATGTTAAAATCTCTTTTGTTGCACAATTCGGATTTCATACATAATTAGTAAACTTGAATTGAATTTATTCTATGTAGGACGATACTCTAAACTTATCAAATCTATTACTTGTCAATGATCACATACTTTTGCGGGATTTTATCAAACAATGTCTTCGTTGCACTTAAACTTTCGGCCCAAGTAGCCCGAACAAGTTCTTGTATAGCTTTCTTGATTTTATTGGCTCTTGACCTTGTTATTGTTGACTATCCTACAATCAATGCACATTCTTCATGCCCTATCATTTTTAGGTATAAGCAGTACGACACAACACATGGACTCATGATCTCCCTCACGTACCCTTTGCCCATCAACTCCTTAATTTATCTTTGAAGCTCCTTTGTGTCATCCGGATTACTTCTATAGGTGGGCCGATTTGGAATAATAACTCCAAATACAACGTCAATTTGGTATTGATGCCTCTAATGGAAGGCAAACCATTAAGAATTTTCTTAGAAAATACGCCATCAAATTCCTGTAACAAAGAAACAAGTCATACTAGAAAGAGATTAGTTAGTTTCCTCAAGATCAAGGTAGGATTCCTTGTACACCACCAATATCATAGGCTGATTTGTCATGAAAGCCTCTTAATCGTACTCTCTTTTGTATAGAAACTCATTTTTATCTTTCATTTTCTCTCTATAGACTCACTATCTTTCTTATTTTCTTGTATTTCGATCTCACACTTTCTTTTCTGCTCTATCTCAACTTTTACTTCATTTGATCTGCATGGACTTGTTTTGGGTCAAACGAATAAGAGTAACTGCTTTTCCATTTTTGACAAAGTTGTACCTATTTCTAGACTTATCATGTATTACCTTCCTATCATACTGCCATGACCTCTTCAACAAAATATGATCAGCATGCATAGAAACCAAATCACATGACACCTCATCTGTTACATCCCATTTTATACTAGTTAAAAGTCAAGATTTTATTTTTAAGTTAAAGTCAATTAGGTACTTAATTGGAATAAATTATTTTCTTGGTGTTTATTTTATAATTGATAATATATGAGGGTTTAAGATGGATAAAATTTAAATTTGGGGATGTATTTATCTATTATAGGAAGTTAAATGACCAAATGTTGTATTATATGAAGGTTGGAGGACTTCCTTTGCAATTAAGAGTTAGTGCTCCACTAACTTGGTTATTTAAAACCCATTTTCATTTATATACACACGGAGGAAGTGAGAAAAACTAGAATAGGGGCTGAAACGGTGGGGGGAGAGAGAGAGAGAGAGAGAAGAAGGAGGAGGAGGAGGAGAAGAAGGAGGAGGAGAAGAAGAAGAAGAAGAAGAAGAAGAAGAAGGGAAACAAAAGAAGAAGAAGAAAGGGAAAGGGAAAAGAAGGAAGAAAGTTAGGTGCCAATAGTAGCTTGAATTCAATTCTTCATTTCTTTAAGAGGTAACATTTTTATGGAATGATGATGTTAAATTTCTAGGGTTCTAGTTTGTTGGTTTAATTTTCAGATTAAGTTGAAGGAGTACCATTGTTAATTCAAGTTCCTTGATTGGGTACTTTTCATTTACATTAAGGTAAGAAATACCATTTTTGGCAAACCCTAGAGTTTTTAATTGGGTTCTTGTGTAAAGATAGTTTGTGAAAATGATTATGTTGATAGAATACTCATTTAGAAGAATGATTTATAAGTTAGAATGTAAAGTTAACTTGTTTGAATAATGGTTACTAGTTTTCATTAAATTTGAAGAAGGAATTGCTTTTATGTTTGTGATGAAGGTACTTACAAGGACTAGAAAGTGGAATTAGCTCCAATTGATTTAAAGGAGGTTTGGGGAATTTATTCATGTATCGAGAAATTAAGGTTAAGTATTCCATCATTAGATATTAAAGGTTTCTCGATTTGATAGTAGTTAAATTGGTTATTTTACAATCGTACTTCAAGTGGTGAAGAGGATATTGGAAAAGCCTATCATCATCCTAGCCTATAACTTGTATTGAGTGAGTGGATATCAATTTTTTTTTTTTTTTTAAAATAAGCACTTATTTATATTAGTTCTCAAGCTTATATGGAGTAATTGTTATTATATTTCTTATAGTAAATCATATAAGCTATAAAAGTTATTTATTTCAGATGATTGATTTAGAAAGCATGATTTTCATAATACGGTTTTTTTTTAAATAAGAAATTCTTTTAAAAGTTAAATTCGGTTCAGTTAAACCATTTCATTGGCATAGAATACCAATATTAAATATTTCAGCATATCTAAAATTATTTTTAAAATTATTTTTAAAACCATCAGAAAGTACCAAGGTGATTCTACCCTAGTGTGCACTTGTGTGAATATGTTTCCACGGTGCTTCTTTAATTTGTGAGTTCAAAAGGTTGCGTGCTCAATTGTCAGCTACTTCTTCAAGGACGGTATTAGCTCATTTTTAGGTAAGGTCTACTTTGATTGATAAGGTTATAGAAGCTCAATCTCAAGACTTGACATTAAGAATATTGAAAGCAGAAGTGAGTGGTGGGTTAAGAACAGATTATATGATAAGAGATGATGACACGTTAGCTATTGGTAATAGATTATGTGCTCCAAATATTCCAGAATTGAAGAAGGAGATTTTAGAAGAGGCACATAGTTCTGCTTATGCTATGCATCCAGGTAGTATTAAAATGTATAACCCATTGAGAGATCATTACTGGTGGCTGGGTATGAAAAGAGAGATAGCTGATTTTGTATCCAAGTGTCTGGTCTGTCAGCAGGTGAAACCAGATCGTCAGAAAACAGCAGGACTTTTACAGCCATTGCCCATTCCAGAATGGAAGTGGGAACACATTACTATGGACTTTTTATTTGGTCTTCCTCGTACTCAAAATGGTAATGATGGTGTTTGGGTTATTGTCGATCGTTTGACTAAGACTGCCAGGTTTTTGCCGATCAAGGCTACTTATTCTTTAAATAAGTTAGCGAAATTGTATGTGGATGAGATAGTTAGCTTATATGGTGCTCCGGTGTCTATTGTATCTGATAGAGATCCTCGTTTTACATCCAAGTTTTGGCCTAGGTTGCAGGAAGCCATGGGTACTAAGCTACATTTCAGTACAGCTTTTCATCCTCAGACTGATGGCCAGTCAGAGAGGACCATTCAGACTCTTGAGGATATGTTGAGGGCTTGTGTTTTAGAGTTCAGAGGTAGCTGGGATACTCATCTGTCTTTGTTGGAGTTTGCTTACAATAACAGTTACCACCCAAGTATAGAAATTGCTCCTTTTGAAAGTACAGAACGACACTATGTTGGGACGAACTTGGTGAAAGAAAGTTAGTAGGCCCGGAATTGGTTCAAATGGCTTCAAAAAATGTGGAATTGATTAGAGAAAATTAGAAAGCAGCACAAGATAGACAAAAAAGTTATGCAGAATGGAGCATGAAAGATCTTGAATTTGCAATTGGAGATAAAGTACTTTTGAAATTGTCACCTTGGAAATGGGTGTTGAGATTTGGAAAACAAGAAAAGTTGAGTCCACGATATATTGGACATTTTCAGATTATTGAGCGGATTGGTCATGTTGCATATCATTAGATTTGCCGATGAATTATCCAGGATCCACGATGTTTTCCATGTTTCTATACTTTGCAAGTACATTGCAAATGCTTCTCATGTGCTTGAGTCTAGCCAATTCAGTTGAAGGAGAATTTGACCTATATAGAAGAGCCTATGAGGATTCTAGATAGAAATGTGCAAATTCGATGAAACCAAACAATTCAACTTGTGAAGGTACTTTGGAAGAATCACGCGGTAGAAGAGGCTACATGGGAAAATGAGAATCAGATGCGTGCTCGATATCCTCATCTATTCATTGATTAGCTAGATGTCCATCCAATTTCAAGGACAAAATTCTTTTAAGGAGGTAAGATTGTTACATCCCATTTTATACAGTCAAAAGTCAAGTTTTTATTTTAAAGTCAAAGGCTTGACTAGTCAAAGTCAGAGTCAATTAGGGACTTAACTTGAATAAATTATTTTCTTGGAGTTTATTTTACAATTGATAATATACAAGGGTTTAAGATGAATAAAATTTAAATTTGGGGATGTATTTATCTATTATAGGAAGTTAAATGACCAAATGTTGTATTATTTGAAGGTTGGAGGACTTCCTTTGCAATTAATAGTTAGTGCTCCACTAACTTGGTTATTTAAAAGAAAAAAACCATTTGTACAAAAAAATGGCCAGAATTCCATCAGAAAAGAAACAAATGTGGGTCCTACCGTGTATTTTAAAAGAAAAAAATTTACAGGCCTCACCCTTGTGTGAGTGGTCTGTAGCATTTCTGGTAATTCAATTTATGTATGTGCATCAATCTTGTATTTAAAACCCATTTTCATTTATACACACAAGAAGTGAGAAAAACCAAAACAGGGGCTGAAACGGTGGAAAAAAAAAAACAAGAGAAAGAAGAAGAAAAAGAAAAGAAAAGGGAAGAGAAAAAGGGAAAATAAGGAAGAAAGTTAGGTACCACTAGAAGCTTGACTTCAATTTCTTCATTTCCTTAAGAGGTAAAGAAGTAACATTTTTATGGAATGATAATGTTAAATTTCTAGGGTTCTAATTTGTTGGTTTAATTTTCAGATTAAGTTGAAGGAGTACCATTGTTAGTTCAAGTTCCTTGATCACTTTTCATTTACATTAAGGTAAGAAATACCATTTTGGCAAACCCTAGAGTTTTTAATTGGGTTCTTGTGTAAAGATAGCTTGTGGAAATGATTATGTTGATGGAATACTCATTGGAAGAATGATTTATAAGTTAGAATGTAAAGTTAACTTGTTTGAATTATGGTTACTAGTTTTCATTAGATTTGAAGAAGGAATTGCTTTTATGTTTGGGATGAAGGTACTTGTGATAAATTAAAGATAAGTGAAAGGACTAGAAAATAGAATTAGCTCCAACTGATTTAAAGGAGATTTGGGGAATTTATTCATGTATCAAGAAATTAAGGTTAAGTATTTCATCATTAGATATTAAAGGTTTCTCGATCTGATAGTAGTTAAATTGGTTATTTTACATCGTATTTCAGGTGGCGAAGAGGATATTGGAAAAGCTTACCGATCATCCTAGCCTATAGCTTGTATTGAGTGAGTGGATATCTATTTTTTTGAAATAAGCATTTATTTATATTATATTAGTTCTCAAGCTTATATGAAATAATTGTTATTATATTTCTTATAGTAAATCGTATAATCTGTAAAAGTTATTTATTTCAGATGATTGATTTATGATTTTCAGAATAAAGTTTTTTTTTAAATAAGCAATTCTTTTAAAAGTTAAATTCAATTCAGTTAAACCATTTCATTGGCTTAGAATACCAGTATTAAATATTTCAGCATATCTAAAGTTATTTTTAAAATCATCAGAAAGTATCGAGGTGATTTTACCCTAGTCTGCACTTGTGTGAATGTGTTTCCACGTTGTATGACCCCATATGGTTATTTTACCCACTCTGCACTGATGTGAATGTTATTCTACAGTGTATGAACTTATGGTGATTTTACCCGCTCTACACTATTGTGAATGTGTTTTCATAGTGTATGACCAGATTATAACATTCGGGCAGCTCTGTGCGCTTATGACCAGAATTATAGAATTCTAGACTTACAAAATTTCAGAATTGAATAGCTTTACCATATATATCGGTATTGATCGATACATGAGTATTTTTATTTCGGGTACCTTTGGTGTGATTTTTTAGTATTACTATAGCTTATCAAATTTTAGATTATAGAATTCAGTATACTCATTTAATAGAATAAAGATTTCAACTTATAGTATTGAGTAACGACAATATTTCATAGATTCTCATGGATATCAAATAATCTATATTCCTTATACTTTACAGTTGTTTGTTTTAAATAAAGAACAAAGGATTTTATGATTATATCATGTTTCAATTTTAAAAGTTATTACCAAACTTCTAAATTTCTTAAAGTTATAAAAGAGTAAAGGAAGCTTTATAGTAATTATATATAAACAGGAAAAGTATGCTTATTTGCAAATTATCCACTCATTGAGTTACAAGCTCATATATTTAATATTTTCTTTCCTTATCAGATAGTAGCTGAGTTGAGCAGTATTGGAGCCTATTGATACATCGAGTTGAGCCACACTTTGTCATTAATCGTATAACTCATTTGTCAATATACATAGTTTATATTTCCTTTGGGATACATGTATGTTTTGTCAGAAAAGTTAAATTGTACTGCATTTTGGGTATTTTGAGTACATTTGGGACTTTTGTTTGTAAAATATTAGTAACAGTTGATTTGCTAGTATTTTATTTTGATTACTTTGAGTTTTGAAGCGTTAATGTACCATGTTTTAAATTATATGTACTGGTTTAATGATATTGATATTTGTTCAGTGGTTTTAGTCTATATTACAAGTGAAACCCTGTCAAAATTTTTATAAATGTATATAACAGTCAAAACAGGTCAAAGTCGCCTTGATGGTGGGTCGGCACTTAGCTGGTATCTACCATCGGTGCACGACACGTGTCGGGTCCATTAGGGTGATTCGTGATGGGTCGTGTATCATCACTGTACCTTCCAATAGTAAAGCTTACTAGGTGTCACGGGACTAGTTTTGTTATACTCGAACAACCAGAAATCGTGCGGCCTTAACGTGAGCTATTCACGTCCCTCACGAGAAAATGTTAAGTCAACCTTTAAACACTCGCAAATAATTAATCAACTAGGCTAAATTACTACAACTTTGAGTAGATGATTTGAAGTAAGGAAAATATAAAAAACAAGTAATATTGGGGAAAACTCTCTTTGTATAGAAATGACTTTGATCTCATGAATCTCATGAATATTTTTACAAATGAGACTACCTTTCTATTTATAGGCAAAAAGCTTGCAAGTGTCTTGAAATCAATGGTCAAGATCAATTTTTATCCAATGGTCCTCATTGGATGCAAGTTGCCTTAACCTCCTAAAACCTTAAGGAAGCAAAGCTGGAATTTGCTTCATTGCAAGTGAAATGTCTCTACAATTCCCACATGCAAGTAGACATGTCCCTTTCATAATGGCCAAATTGGAATTTGCTTCCTCCTTGGTATTTTATCTCGTGCAAGAAGCATAAGTGGCCAACTTGAACAAGACGTCCCCAAAATATCCAGTTGTAGCCCATGGTATTTCTCCCTAGAAAACCACTTTGATGTCTGGAAAAACTGTCCATGTCATGCTGCTTGCAGCCTGTGTCTTGCTATGTTGCCTACGTCCGCCATGACTGCAGTATGTGTCCTGTCATGTCCTGACTGCGTCATGTGTGCTGCCTGCACACCCGAATTTCCTAGACACTACTTGGACATGACACTACCACCATAGACATCAGTCATCTCCCCACGAATATAGGCGACTTCCTCATTGCCTTGTACTTCTAAAACTTAGACTGAATTAACCATCGGTCTACTTCATTTTCGCACTTAGTGCCATGACATTCCCCGTGCCATGCTAGATCTCAAGTCATTACCTTGCGATTCGTAACATAGGACTTACTTCTTAACTTTGACCTTCTCACATTCATTTTTTTAAAAAATTAATTTGACATATAAAAAACGTAAATGAAATCGAATTATAAAATCTAATTTAGTTATTTTGAACATGTCTTAACAGGTTCTCAATAAAGGTTTTTTAACGTGAAAGACGCTTTGAAAAGTTTACATGCATACTTTGAAAGGTACCAAGAACAAATACAAAAAAATGGAAGAACCTAGAAAATAAGTTTAAAAGGTGATACTCAAATTAGAATAAAATGATAAAATATCGAATTATTAAATTCATTTTTAGCCCCTGTTTGGCCCACATTTTTTTTCATTCTCATTCTTCTACTCATTTTCAACCACACATTCTCTAATAAATTAATATTTCCCATCACATCAATAACTTTTCCTTCTTTTTCAACCACATATTCCCCATCACATCAACCAAAAAAATGCATTCTTCTAAAAATAATGTGCACCAAACGGGGGCTAAATCAAAGTTTAGGCCCATAAAATTTTAATGTGTAATTGAAATGAAGCCCCTGTTTGTCCCACATTATTTTTTTCATTCTCATTCTTCTACTCATTTTCAACCACACATTTTTCAATAAAATAATATTTCCCATCACATCAATAACTTTTCTTTCTTTTTCAACCATATATTCCCCATCACATCAACCAAAAAAATGCATTCTTCTGAAAATAATGTGCACCAAACGGTTGGCTTAGTCATCTTTTGGCTCATTATTTTGAATTCGTTGTTCACATTTTTTTCAATTTAAAAGATGTGTCATGATGTTTGTCATTAATAGCAAAAATCCGTCTGAACATAGTTCGAAAATAAGATAAAAAGGTCAAATCAAAATGAAAATTAAAACCAAAATCGTAATATAATTATATTCATTTATAAAATGGCAACTTTCACCAACCAATTCGTATACTATTCTACTTGCATCCACGAATAAAAGAGTAATGTTATATATCACCACCGGTTTTAAAACAACGATTTTGGTGTCACTAATGTGTGACATTAAATAAGAGGTACAATTAAATGACTCACTTAATTGCACCTCTCATTGAGCTTATCATATCATGACATTTAAATTGGTGTTACAGTACCACCGGTTATAACATTATTCCGGATAAAATGACAGCTGAGCCCCATAATTGCCATATCTCCAAATCTCTGATCATAATTCACCACCTTTCCCGCCCATTCAAAAACAAACTTTTAAATCAAAATCCATTTGCAATGGAACAAACAAAAGCTCTGATAAACAACTCAAATAACTCCACAGTCGCATGGCAACTCTTCAAGCATACTCTCTATAACAATTATAATAATTTATTGGAAAATGATGATGATAATCTCTACTCCCTCCAATATTCCTTCCCTCTCATTACACGCATTCTTATTCACGCCCACATGTTCTCAGAAATTGTCATTCTACACAACCATCTCCTCCTCTCTCACCCTTAAAATCCTACATATTCCTTTATGTTGTCAAAAAGTTAGCAAAGTCTGGTTACGTTAACAATGCCATGTCTAATTTTCAATCTCTTCGAACCCATTTCTGGAATTACCCCCTTCCATATCCCTGTTCAATCTTCTTATTGAAACTTCTTATAAAAAATTTATTCAGATTATGCGCCCTGATTGTATAAAGACATGATTTTTTCTGCGGTTAAGCTGGAAACTTACACTTTCAATCTTTTGATAAGTGGGCTGTGTGATTCGGGTAGAATAGATGATGCCCAGACATTGTTTGATAAAATGCGTGCAAAGGTTGTGAACCTAATGAGTTCAGTTTTGTGATTTTGATTTGTAGGTATTGGCGTATTGCAGACATGGGCTTTTTCTAAACGTTGGAGCTTTTGCATTTGATGAAGAAAATGGGTTTCTCTCCAAATATGGTTGTGTATAACACGTTGATTGCGAGTTTCTGAAGGATGGTGAAAACGATGAAGCTGAGGGATTTGTTAAAATTTGGGTGTGACCCAAATTTTTTGTTGAAAATGATTGAGAGTTCTAATTAAAGTGTGATGTGGACATCATCGAGAGATCGAGATTTATTTTTATTATTATTATTGTTATTGGGTTTGTAATAGTGGTTGGTCCCAACCTGTTAGGTTTTTACTATTTATTAGATTTTTTATTGTTGTTGATACAGTTGATGAATTAAAGAGTGGTTTGCAACCCGTTTTCTCCCCTCTTCCTCCTCGTCCCCTCTTCTTC